>CP139502.1:338383001-338563398 GCA_021014915.2 Artemisia tridentata subsp. tridentata
AAATATAGTGGTAGCTGAAAGGAGGCAATCATATGCAGTGAGACAGTTCAGTGTAAGAAAAATGTTCAAAACAAAAAACAACAACAAAGTATCAACGATGGATGTATACACCATATGAAACTGGGTATAGCTGCATATGTGCAGTAACCGTGACTGGTTGCCATACATCCATCGCTGATATTCTGTCTGTTTTTTTTACAATCTTTAGTTTTACATTATCTGAGTTTGACCTGTAGATAAATTCAGAAATCGATATCAGTGGATTGATATTAAAAACGGATTGCAAGAAATAAATATACCTGGCACAGGTGCAAATCTAAGAGATTGGGTTACCAAAAGCTACATATTAACTTCTTTAAGCAGAGTAACAGGTTCATGACAGCCTATGACAACCAATAAGTAACAAAGTTAAACATTTTAGCCGAGGTCTGCGAAGAAGGTATCAGTTTAATATCATTGGGTTGATATTAATAAGCGATTGCAAGAAGTAAACATACCTGGTACGGTTGCAAATCTAAAAGTTTGCCCTGCCAAGTGGCAGAACTCATCAGAGGCTATTGTGCAAACATGTACGTGCGATCATCATTTGATATGAAAATCACAACATTTGTACAGCAGGCATAAAGAGTTTACAACCAATAAGCGACAAAATGAAACACTTTAGCTCAGATCTGTGAAGAAGTTATGAATTTCATATCATTGGACTGATATTAATAAGCGATCAGAAGAAATGAATATACCTGGCACGGCTGCAAATCTGAAAGTTTGCCCTGCCAAGTGCCAGGGATTCATTTCTTAAATCAGGGTCACAGACTCATCACAGCCTATTGTGCAAACATCCATGCATGGTAATTATCTCATATGAAAATGACAACATTTCTACAGCAGGTGTCAAAAGTTTACAACCAATAAGTGAAAAACTCAAACAATTTAGCTCAGGTCTGTGAAGAAATTATGAGTTTTACATCATCAGAAATAAATACACGTGGCACGGCTGCAAATCTGAAAGATTGCCCTGCCAAGTGCCAGAGATTCACTTCTTAAATCAGACTCACAGACTCATCACAGCCTATTGCGCAGGCATTCATGGATGTTAATTATTTCATATGAAAATGACAACATTTCAACAGCAGGCAACAAAAGTTCACAAAGAACATGTGCACAACTACCAACAAAATCACAGGGAAGAGACATGTATAAATCTTCAGCGAATTCTATCATTTGTTAGCGATCGGAAAAAGGCTAAAAAAATCGAGGCCAACACTGGTACAACAACTGTAACCAAACTCCACAGTCCATTATATATAGGAGAGTGCAAGAGCAAAGGAGGTGGTCATCACATTCTCCACTGCATTCTCTCATTTGGTAGCAACACCAGCCGCTCTAAATCGAGGGCAGTTGCAAAACGGATCCGGTTAGATAGGCAGTAGTCATACCATGATATTTAAGAACTCTATTGCTGAAACCTTTGCAAGGAACACTAAACAGACAGCATGGCTGCAACCGCAATCTTAGTTACCTTGCCAAGCAACATGTGTTCAGAGAATGTAAGGTGACAAAATTATCCCAGCTGCTGCACAGAGACAGCTGAAAAGAGGTGGTGGCTGCAAAATAAGACCGGTTGCTTAGCTATTGTTTAGACCATGCCGCCCGGTAATTGCCTTGCCACCACCTGATTATATAATAGCCGAAGTAAGCTGCTGATTGCCTTGCCACCAGCTAATTATATAATAGCCAAAGCAAGGTGAACATGTATACGAAACAGGTCCAGTCACATAATTAGCATTCATACTATGGCATTCAAGAATTGTGCCGCGAATATCTTTGCAAGGCAACTGTAACACCAACACAGAAGAAAAAGGCAAGTAAGTAAACTGAATCGCGGTGAAAAAATCTGAGACGTCGGTTACACCACTTGATATGGCACTCATATCTGGCATTTCAGGTAATAACAGGTATAGGTAACATATCAAGTGACCTAACAAACGCATCACAAACATGAAGATAATATTTTTTAGCCACACAAAACATCGAAAAGGCAGCTGCATAGACCTTAAAGAAACAAAATACCGGTAGACTACGGCAAAAGAAGCAGCCACATAAGTAAAAGATCAACATAACTCAAAGACATGTAAAACAGCAGGTACCATAACGGTCGCGCACGCAAGAAGCAAAAAAAAAAAAAAACACGGTGACTGAAACAATGAACAAATAACGCACAACAAAAAAAAACACCAACCACCACAAAGGAGAGCTACATAAGCAAAAGAAATCTAAATGACCATAACCGATCCGCAAGTAGACAACACTGGCAACCAAGCAAACATAACGAAGCGGTGAACAGATAAACTATCAAAAAAAAAAAAAAACAGTAACTACCACAAAGAACAGCCATACAAAAAAAAAAAAAAAAACGCTAACCACCACAAAGAACAGCTACGTAAGGAAAAGAAAATGTAAAAGGCCATAACCGATCCGGCAAGCGCACATAACCAAACGGTGAACAAATAAGGTACCACATAGAAAAAACAGCAACCATTAGAAAGAACAGGCACATAAGCAAAAGAAATCTAAAAGACCATAACCGATCCGCAAGTAAAATGATGAACAAATAAGGTACTACAAAAAAAAAAGTAACCACCACAAAGAACAGCTACATAAGCAAAAGAAATCTAAAAGATCATAACCGATCCGCAAGTAAACGACGACGTCAGGCAAGCACACATAACAAACAGTGAACAAATAATCTACCACAAAAAAAAAAAAAAAAGTAACCACCACAAAGAACAGGCACATAAGCAAAAGGAATCTAAAAGACCATAACCGATCCGCAAGTAAACACCACCGGCAGCCAATTAGGGTTTCGTTAGAAGGCAGTAGAACGTGCAAGAGTAAGTGAAGTGGTAGGTACCCGGATTGTGGTAGCTAAAGAAGCGAAGGAACAAACCAAAGGAGAAAACCGGGAGCCCACAGCCCAAAACGGAGCCCAACACTGCTACAACAACTGTAGCAAAGGTCGACGCCAAATTATATATATGGTAATTTTCTCATGTATCAAGTCAAAAACACTAATTAAATAGTAAATACATTTCTAACGAACTAAAAAAAAAAGAAAAAAAAAAGTATAATATATTCGATACTAACATCATGTGGTCAAGTTTTTAAAGAAATCTTATCTACCCACTGTTTAGTCGAGTCAACTTTTGCATATGATTGGTTGGTTTGAAATTAAAAAACAAAAAATCTTATCTACCCACTGTTTAGTCTAAGGCTGTTTCTTTTTTTTCCTGTTTCTAGTTAGGTCCTGTGTGGATATATGTGTACTGTTACTAGTTAGTGTCTGTGTGGATATATGTTGTTTCTTTTTTATGCTTAATTGACCATCTTAATACGAGTTTTTTTCCCGAACTAGTGTAGGTGGAAAAAATTTATAAAAATTCGAAAAATTTATGAAAATTCGAAAAAATTTATAAAAATTTTTAAAAAATTCAAAAATTTTTAAAAATTCAAAAAATTCGAAAATTTTATAAAAAATTATAAAAATTCGAAAAAACTTATTAAAATTTTTAAAAAATTCAAAAAATTTATAAAAATTTATAATTTTTTTAAAATTCAAAAAATTTGTAAAAATTTATAATTTTTTAAAAATTCAAAAAAATTATAAAAATTCAAAAAATTCGAAAATTTTATAAAAAATTATAAAAATTTTTAAAAAATTCAAAAAATTTATAAAAATTTATAATTTTTTTAAAATTCAAAAAATTTGTAAAAATTTATAGTTTTTTAAAAATTCAAAAAAAATTATAAAAATTCGAAAAAAAATTTAATAAATTCAAATTTTTTATAAGTTTTTTTGAATTTTTATAAATTTTTATAAAATTTTTGAATTTTTTGAATTTTTATAAATTTTTTGATTTTTTATAAAATTTTAGAATTTTTTGATTTTTTATCAATTTTTCGAATTTTTATAAATTTTTTTGAATTTTTATAAATTTTTGAATTTTTATAAATTTTTTATAAAATTTTTGAATTTTTTGATTTTTTATCAAATTTTTCGAATTTTTATAAATTTTTTTGAATTTTTATAAATTTTTTGAATTTTTATAAATTTTTTCAATTTTTATAAATTTTTTGTATTTTTAAAATTTTTTGAATTTTTTTAAAATTTTTATAAATTTTTTCGAATTTTCATAAATTTTTCGAATTTTTATAAATTTTTCGAATTTTTAAATTTTTTTCGAATTTTTATAAATTTTTTCGAATTTTCTAAATTTTTCGAATTTATTTTTTCCACCTACACTAGTTCGGGAAAAAAATCGTATTAAGACGTCCTGAATAGAAACAGTATCAAATTTTGCCCCCTTCCACATTAAGGATTCTCTTTTGCAATAAGTTAAAAAGAAACACCAAAGTTTCCTGTTTCCAGCCAGTTTTGTTACCAAACAGGACATTAAGTTGAAAGTAAACGGCCCCTTAAGTCAAGACCATATCAATATTTTTCTTCAACTTCATTCCACTCACATACCTTTATTACCCTCCTTTTACCTTCCTTCCTTTCCCTTAATTACTGAAACTAGAGAACACAGTCCCAGTTTACCCAATCACCATTAACAATGGCTGAAGGCATGGCGTCTGACCTCGTCAAGGCTGTTTTACAGAAGCTGGCGAATGAATCAATAAAGCAAGTTTCTGTTCAAAATTGGCTCAAGAACTTGGCGAAGACATTATCCCGTATCCAAGATCTCCTTATCGATGCTGCTGACAAGGAAATTAAACAAGTTTCTGTTCAAAATTGGCTCAACCGTCTCCAACACTTAGCGTATGACATAGATGACATTCTTGATGACTTGGCAACTGAGGCTATGCATCGTGAGTTCTCTGGAGGCAGCACTAGCATAGTACGAAAGCTCGTCCCATCTTGTTGCACAAATTTCTTTCTAAGCAGTAAGATGTGTCACAGGTTAGATTATATTAACAATAAGTTGCAAGATCTAGAGAAGGAAAAAGTTACTCTTGGTTTAGAAGTGAAGGATGATAGGTCAAAAGATAGAAATAGACAATACGAGACCTCATTGCTGGTAGATGCATCTAGTATTGTTGGGCGACAAGGTGATAAGGATGCGTTGGTTCAAAGGCTATTGGCGGATGAACCATGCAAAGAAAACTTTAGCATCGTGCCCATTGTTGGTATGGGTGGTGTAGGTAAGACCACTCTAGCTAGGCTTTTGTATAATGAAAAACAAGTTAAGGATCATTTCGAACTCAAGGCGTGGGTATGTGTTTCAGATGAGTGGGATAGCTTCCAAATAAGTACAATTATTTTCCAATCTGTTAGTGGGGAAGATAAGAAATTTGCAGATTTAAATCTTCTTCAAGAAGCTCTCAGAGATAAACTTAGGGATAAACGGTTTCTACTCATTTTAGATGACGTTTGGAGTGAAAGCCGTGAGGATTGGGAAACCTTGGTACGTCCATTTCATGCTTGCTCTCGCGGAAGTAAAATTATCATGACAACTCGGAAGGAGCAGTTGCTGAAAAAGTTGGGTTATGATAATTCAAACCCTCTGGAACGTTTATCCCAAGATGATGCTGTGTCTTTATTCGCTCAACATGCGTTGGGTGCAGATAAATTTGACTCCCATCCAACATTTAAAGCACATGGTGAAGGCATTGTTAAAAAATGTAATGGTTTGCCTCTGGCTTTAATAACACTTGGAAGGTTAATGAGGACAAAAAAGGATGAGCTAGAATGGAAGGAAATAGTGGATAGTGAGATATGGAGGTTAAAAGAGGGGGATGAAATTATTCCGGCTCTTAGACTAAGCTACCGTGAACTTCCTTCCGATTTGAAGCAGCTCTTTGCATATTGCTCTTTGTTCGCAAAGGACTATGCATTTGACAAGGAAGATTTGATTCTGCTCTGGATGGCAGAAGGATTTTTGCGCCGAGTACGTCCAAGCAAGTCAACTGTAGAACGTTTGGGTCACGAATGCTTTGATGAGTTGTTATCACGTTCATTTTTTCAACACTCACCTAATGACGAGTCTTTGTTTGTTATGCATGATCTTATGAATGATTTGGCCACATCTGTTGCCGGAGATTTCTTTTTCAGGCTAGAGAAGGAAATGGGAAAGAATATTAGGAAACAAACTTTAGATAAGTGTCGTCATATGTCTTTTGTTTGTGAGGAATATGTAGCTTACAAGAAGTTTGAGGGGATCGAAGGAGCTAAAGGTTTGAGAACATTATTGTCCGTAGGGGTAGGGGTGAAAGAATGGTCGCCATACCTAAAAAACTACTTGTCGAATAAGGTTTTGGTTGACTTACTCCCTAAGTTGCAATTCTTAAGGGTTTTAAGTTTGAGTGGTTATGATATAAGCGAGGTTCCGGACTCCATTGGTAAATTAAAGCATTTACGCTATCTTAATTTATCTCATACTGAAATCACACATGTACCAGAAAATGTTTGTGATCTCTATAACTTAGAGACGCTAATCCTTTTTGGTTGTTCTCGTTTAACTAAGTTGCCCAACAACTTCATAAAGCTTAAAAGTTTGCGGCATCTTGACATTAGAGATACTCCGCTTTTAAGAGACTTGCCTGTAGGGGTTGCTAAGTTGAAAAGCCTGCAAACTCTTTCAAAAATCATTATTGGAGGAGAAAATGATTTTTCGATAACCCAACTTAAAGATTTTGAGAATCTTCATGGGAAAGTTTCCATTAAGGGCCTGGAAAAAGTAAAAAACGCAACGGAAGCACGAGAAGCAGAGTTATCACAAAAGAGGCTTACTGAGTTAGAGGTTGAATGGAGTGACGTATCAGATGCTTCCCGAAAGGAGACTACTGATAGCGATGTCCTTGATGCATTGAAGCCATATAATGATTGTTTGAAGAGGCTAGGCATTGTGAACTATCTGGGTTTAGAGTTTCCCAAATGGGTTGGGGAACCCTCTTTCCGTATGTTGGCTCATGTGTCTATACATAGCTGTAAAAAGTGTACATCTCTACCACCACTCGGGCAACTACCGTCACTTAAAAGGTTATCTATCCAAGACATGGACGATGTGAAAGATGTGGGTTTAGAGTTTCTTGGGACTGGTGTTGCATTTCCTTCACTTGAAATTCTAGAGTTTAAAGGTATGCCGAGTTGGGAGGTTTGGTCAACATACAGTAGTAGTGGGGTTGGAGATTCTGTGTTCCCATGCCTGAAAGAGCTCTGCATTATAAATTGTCCAAATTTGGTTGAAGTCTCACTTAAAGCACCGCTATTTTCATTAAGGGGTTTGAGAATACATGATTGTGGTGTTGGTTTGTTGAGAAGTATGGTGCACACTGCTCCATCAGTCACCAAGTTGAATATAGGATATATTTCAGGGCTTACTAATGAGGTGTGGAGAGGTGTTATATTGGATCTTAAGGCAGTTGAAGAATTGAAAGTCACAAGTTGTGATGAAATAAGATACCTGTGGGAATCAAAAGAAGCAGAGGCAAGTAGTAAGGTTCTTGTGAATTTAAGGAAGTTGGAAGTATGGCAATGTAAAAATTTGGTGAGTTTAGGGGAGAAAGATGAGGAGTATAATTATGGGAGCAACTTCCTAACATCTCTTAGCTCGTTATTCATGTATGGTTGTGAAAATTTCAAGCATTTAAGTTGTCCTGACAACATTGAGAGGTTGGTTATCGCTTATTGTGATTCAATTACATGTGTCTCCTTCTCAATGGGAATCGGAGGGCAGAAGCTCAAGTATGTTGAACTCAAGAAATGTGAAAAACTAATGTGGCATGAGTTGGGAGAAGGAGGAAAGAAGAATATGTTACTTATCAACAGCAAAAGCATGCCAATGCTTGAATATTTATGCATATCAGTGCATCCAAATGTGGCATCGATCATTGATTTTGGGGGTAACTTTATTCACCTCACAAGATTGGTATTATACAATTGTAATAGTACGGAGGAGTCGTTATTTGCACACCTCCAATTGCATAGTCTCACCTCGTTAACTGATCTGGAAATAAGCTATTGTCCAAGTACGGATGTTCCAACTGGGCTTTGGCCTCCCAACTTGCGTGGGCTTGAAATAGGTGTGTTGAAGAAGCCCATCTCAGAATGGGGCCCGCTGAAGTTTCCAACCTCACTTGTTGACCTAGACTTAAGTGGTTCAAAAGAAAAAGAAGAAGCAACTAATTGGAGTCAATTGTCTCATCTTCATCTTCCTTCATCTCTTATTCGACTTTGCATTAGAAGTTTTGATAAGTTGGAAACAGTTTCCGAGGGACTCCAACACCTCACCTCCCTCCAACAGCTCCTCATTATTGAATGCCCAAAGATGAAAGATCTACCAGAAACGTTGTTGCCCTCACTTTTGATTTTGAGAATATGGGGATGTCCAGACCTGAAAGAAAGATGCAGTAGAGGAGGCTCCTACTGGCCCAAAATCTCCCATATCCCCTGCATCGAAATAGACCACGAGTCACAAACATAATACGAAGGTATGTTCTCTCTAATTTTACTCTTATAACATAAAAGTTTTATATTTAAACTTTTGTGTGTATTTTGTTCATGTTGTCAATTTACGGTTCGTTGTTAATAGGGTAATAAAACTAATGTAGGGGTAAAATAGTCACAAATATACAAAAAAAATATGAATTTAAACTATGGTGTTATAATAGCAAAAAAAGAGTTAACTAATCAACACTCGAAAATGTGACTCAGATAATTATCCCAGTAAGTATATTTTTTAACCAACTAATTAACTTTTCTTTGATTTAATTAAAATAGTTTATTTTACAATTTCCAAAATAAATGATGAACTAGGATTGCTTGTAGAATTTTGGTTATTTCTTAAAAACTGAGAATCTTTTTTTAATACGAGGTCATATAAACCTATTTAAAGTGGGTTTGGTTTTTTCATCGTATGTTAGACACCACCTTATATTTATATATTCAGATAATATTTCATTTTAATTTACGCGTTTCTTAACAAATTCAGATATCTCTCTCTTTCTAACATTCATTCGAATACAGTTTTGAATATCTGATTTGCAATGTCCAAATTGACTTGCAGTGTAGTTAATATTCTGATAAAGTTGGTTTGCCAATCATGATTTCAGGGAAAACAAGCATTGGGAACATGAATACATTGCCAGTATTCCAGAGTCAAAAGAGGTCATTATATCATGTAGTGTCATGCCAGTATTGCAGAGTCAAAAGAGGTCATTGTATGTTTATGGTGTTTTGATTAGCAGTTCATTGGTGGAATTGAGTTGGTGTATCATTTGGATGGAGGCTTGTGAATCGTGAAAGATGAGACTACTTCGCCTTAACAAATGATATGGCCAAAAGAGTGAAGACAAAGCTTTTTGATGCATCAAGTTATTAGACTGGTTTGCTGTTGTTGTTTGATAGTTTTTCTATTAGCGATTTGAATATTTGTTTGTTTAGATTGGTGTTTGTTTTGCTTACTCTTTGTTCTAAAAGGAAATGTCTAGAGGATTTCGAGCTTGGCTATGTAATTTTCTCATTTTCACTAAATTGTGACTAAAGAACCTAAGGTTTCCAAGATATTAATTCATCTGGTTGTGATTCGTCTAATAGTGATTGAGTTGAAAACGCAGTTTGGGTGGAACAAATGGTTTTGTATTGGCTAAAAGTGATTGAGTCGTAGTTGATTGTTTTAAGTTGGTTTAGTGTAACGGATGTTTTGTGTGTGTTTGTAGTTGACTTGGTTTTAAAAAAAGTGTTTTGGTTTAGTGAAGAATGCCATGGTTTAGACAGAGCCATTGTTTTGCTCTGTTTCACATTGTTCATTGCTACTACTCAGCTTTACTTCTTGAGCTTCCGTGAAAATGTAGATATAAGATATCACTACTGTGATGTTGCTCGTTTAGGTGTAACTGCTCAGGTAAGTAATGTAAAACTGAAATCAAGTTTGAATTTATGCTCAAGTATTACTAGCTTAGTCCTTATTTAAAACGCTAGTTGTATTCTTGGATGCTTTGAGTGTTTTTCTAACTTGTAGTGAGAGGTATATTATAGTTTTTTTGTACTCAATAATGTTCAATAGACTCGTATTTTAGGCTACTCATTAGGAAACATTTCTGCAACATGTAGTATTACAAGAACAGAAGTGGTATACCATGAGCTAGTCATGAGTACTGATGAAGAGGAGTACACGTAACAGGTATGTGCTGCCAATGTTGAAATTCAATCTGAATTTTTATATCTTGCAAATGGAGGTGGCAATTGTGTCCCATTACAAGTTAATGGTGCGATTTTGGTTATGGTAGAAGGGAACGGGTCAAGGGAATCGAACCTGTCAAATGGGCTGAAAATTGTTCCAAAAAGATTCTTATTAGTTTCTGGGTCAGCCCAACGCCACCCTTCCTAATCCTTTTTTAACCTTCAAACGAAAATGGTTAATTATAACCAGAAGCTGTTTTGACCCATTGCCATTGTTGGGATTATAAGATGCTGTTTTGACCCATTATAACGAAAATGGTTAATTTTACTAAAATCCTTTGTGTGCTGGACCTGCTGGTGTTCTTTCATGTAGTTCTTTATAAGATGCTGCCTTTTGTACTTTATGGACTTTAATGATTATCATTTATTCAGTTTGGAAGCTTCTAAAGTGTTACTATTATCTGTTCAAAGGAGGTAATTTATAGATAGGTTTCATGGATTCAAATTTGTTAAACAATGCTGCTGGTTTTCGGTCTCTATTCCTTTGAGTTCTTATGGAGTCAATCTTAAGGTTTTATGGATATGGTTATTTGTTACAGCTACTCTTTATGATACGCTTTGGTCCTTTATCAAGCTTGTTGCATGTTTGCTGACTTCAGATGGGATTTTGTTGTTGACAAGGATGAAATTATCCAGTGCACTTGTTAGTTGTTACAGATATCCTTATGTGCTTCTAAGGATATGGTTAAGACTGGACAATTATCATGAATGGGTTGATATGTAGTGTAGTTGTGTGTGTAAAGTTAATAATTTGACCCATATGCTAATGAACGGGTTGATTCTGGTTATATTAGAAGCGAAAAGGATCAATTGGGTTGAATAGGGGTGTTATCGGGTCGGGTCGACTCATGTTTTTGCTAGAAAAAAGTAACCCATAACCCGACCCTATAAGGAATCTGGTTATCGGGTACTCTTTTTTAGTTTGGCTCGGTTAGTAGTATTTCATGGCTCAAGTATGCTATTGAAAAAAAATATGATGCTAGGCTTGTAAAGTATAAAACAACTAGATTCCTACAAATAGAAGATGAACCAGTTAACATCCGTATGAACAAATTACATCAATATTTTTGAGACCTACTAAAAATTCTACCAGTAAGCACAAAACAACTCCCTTGCGAATGTACAATTGTTTATCACTATCACATAAGTGTTCAACAAGTAAGTGTTCATCACAAAATGTTTATCAAAGTAAGTGTTAATCACGTAATCACATAATGTTCATAAAAAGACCTTCAAACTCGGTTTCTTCACAACCAAACACTCCAAATCCTACTTAGTCATCTTGTAGTTCGATGCTGAGTGTTGTGATTTTTGTTTTTTATGAGTTGTTGTCGTTAGTAGCTCAACCAACTTGTTAAGTTCATCAAGTGATGTTCATTAAAAGAGTGTTCATTATGTTTATCAATCTACATTAATCGATACAAAATGGTTTGCAATCTGAAACGTGTTCTTCTCATCCCACTGTTTTCCCATTCCCAACCGCTCTTTCTTCCACTTTCTAGCCTCCTTTTCTCCCAATTTCATATATTTCACGAATTTTTTTTTTCCAAATTAAGTTTCAAATCATTGAAAAACAGAAAATTAAGTTCTGGTTTTTGTTTAATTGCATCATAAATCCGTGCGATCGCAACAAATTACAACAATCTTCAAAGAATTCGAAGTTCATCAAAATTAGGTTTTCGTTGATTTTGAGTCGAAACGAAATTACTATAACAATTATTGATTAACAAACCCTAAATTAACATTAGGTTACAACAAATTCTTTATCTTTGTTTGTTTTTCTTTTAAACTTTGAAACAAAACAATTGTTATCAAAATCCTAAAAAAGTGTTTGATTAAATGCCTCAATGAAGTATTTTGTGATTTTATAGTTTGAAGGTGTTCATTAGAATATAAATATTTTAAAAATTGATAAAAGTTTCAATCTATGATGAAAATGTCCAAGTGTGATGCTTTTTATAATGATGAACAATGTTTAAAACTATGATGAACAAAACTTCGAATATGCAATTATTCATCACATAATGTTCATCACATAAGTGTTCAACAAGTGTTCATCACAGAATGTTCATCAAAGTAACTAAGTAAGTGTTAATTACATAATGTTCATAAAATAAAACTAAGTTTCAAGTTCATCAGATAACTAGCAGATGACTAAGTAGGATTTGAAGTGTTTGGTTGTGAAGAAACCGAGTTTGAAGTCTTTTTTGGGGATGTCAAGTGTTATGATTTTGGTTTTTTGTGAGTTGTGATCTTTAGTATCTCAACCAACTTGTTAGGTTCATCAAGTAATGTTCATTAAAAGAATGTTTATTATGTTTATCAATCTACGTTAATCGATACAAAATGTTTGTAGTTTTTTTGTGTTTATCAATTTATGTTAATCAATATAAAATTTTCATCATTTTTTTAGAGTTAATTTCAAAAATGGTCCCTATACTCGACCGGGTTTAACACTTTTAGTCCCTGTAAGTTTTTTTTAACGGATTTGCTCCCCAAAGTTGCGACCCATCACGGGTTTAGTCTCTTGACCATAATTTTCCTTAGTTTGACCGTAACCTGGGTTAAGTTAGTAAAGATTGAGGGCTAATTTGGTCATTTTAGGTTTGGCGGGATAATTGACCAGGGTTTATATCCACTTTGACTAATTAGGTTGAATCATAACCCTTTTCATCCCCAAACTTTTTCATCACCAAACTCCCTCTCAAAATTCCGACTTCTAATCAGACGCAGGCTAACCAATGTTTTCTGAATGGAGGGTTCGTATGCAGGGATCAAAAGCAGACCCCTATCATGAATATCGTGAGTATTTTGTGTTGTTGATGCTTAACTGAAGTTTTTATGATCAATTATCTTGTTTAGATAACATCTTAATTTTTTCATGTAACCAGGTTATCTTCCAAGGGTTTTTTGCTTGAAGATCAACTATGGTGGTGCATTTACCAGTCCTCCCAAGATAATATATAAAGGTGGGAAGTTAAATTGGATAGACTCAATTGACTGTGATGTCTTTTCTATTCTTGAAATTAACACAATGATGAAAGAGATAGGTTATGATGTAACCAATGTGAAAATCCCACTTTAAGATAAACTAGTACTCAGAATATTTATCATTTTCTACGTGTAATTTTTTTTTATTTGATTATGATTATTATCTCATGTGACGTAACTCACATCCCTGATAAACGTGCTCCCACACAGACCAACCTAACGAACCTAATGTTTATTCCATAAACATATCTATATGAAAACATTACAATATACCATTTACCATTTTACAATAATTTCTTAACGAACGTATGAACAAAACATTCATTATCTATATAGAGTTTCTATGAAACCCTAAATTCATCACAACACCAAATATGAATAACTAAACCCTAGAACATAAAAATACAACTCATCTGAGCTAATGTACAAGTTACCAAAGCACCAGAAACCCTAATTCCATCTTAACTTCCAATAAAACTCTAATTTCATAAAACCATGATTTCATGTACAAATTTCACAAACCCTAATTTATTTATATAATATTTTTACAAGATAATAAATGTACAAGTCATATAAACTAAAGTACAAGTCCTTTATGCATGAAACCATATATTTATAAAATCCTTAATAAAACCCTACCAATATTTATTTTAAAGCATGATTCACAAACCATACCTGCATAATTCCTAAAAATTGATTTTCTTAAACTTACTAAATATTTCTACAAGTCATTAAACCCAATGTATAAATACCTAATGCACATGAACCAAAAATCCTATTTATTTACTATTAAACTTAATAAAAATTAACAAATAATTTTTATAACTAAATAAATTATTAAAACTATATTTTTCCTATATTCTAGATAATAGTACAACCCTATTAAGCATGTGTTACAATCCCCTTAAGCCTAAACCATTCTCTTCACTATTTCTCAAAAATTCGAAATAAACATATATATTAATATCTAAATTAAAACATTATCAACAATTTCCTAAAAACTAATTTAGTTAAGTTTCTAAACCCTAAGTACTACTTATCTAAACCTATTGTACCACTCCTTCAAGCAAATTCGGTTCATATCAATTCCATGGTCGAATTTTAACTTCAAAGCTCTAACTAAATTTACCTTCTACATAATACCTATACAAATACATCACCCCTAGTCCCATTTTACACGACACACTCTCCTTTCTTCCTCTTCAAACAACACATCCACATGTCCACACTTATAAGCTAAAACCCTCATCTTTGATAGTTAAAACCCTTGGCTATTATTAGAACACATCACCTCTCCCCCTCCTCTTCCAAGTGGCACATTTCTCAGCTTCCCTCAGCCCTTGTCCCCTTACCATGTCTCCTTATCACTCCCTAGAAAGCCCTAATCCCTTTTCCATAAATACCAGCCTCATTTCCCATTTCTCTTCACACTACAATTCGACTAAACATACCCTATAACAATCAACCAAATACCAAACAATATCCACCTTCACTCCTACCTGATCACAGCCCACATATATACTCTCAACAAAATTCTAGGAAGCTGAGAAGAGGGAAGCCTTTGGCCTTCATTCACAAGAACCCAAGTCATCTCATAAAACCCTAGTCGAACTAACAATCTAAGTAAGTACTCTAACTTTATTTTAATTTCAGTTTTATTTACCTTATTTATCACTAAAAACATCATCTAATATTCACTAGAATGAAACATGATCAAAAACTAAAATATATCTTGTTCTTTTTCATGTCTTCGAACAGCAGAACAAACACACCCAAGGTGTTCGAATTTTATTAAAACTAATCAAAGATCAATGAAACATGTTAAAATATATTAAATATTATCATATCTTACATAAAATTTTAGTTAAAAACCTTTAAAAACTCAAAAACCCATTGGGTTTCTTTTTCTGTATTCCAGTCGAACCAAAAACCATCCCAGAGGCCTAACTTTCGACCTAAAAACCAACCCCCAAACGATTCCCATAAATTCTGATTTTTGGTATTTACAAAGTTCACCCAACTTGTAACACCCCCAAATTTGTCTTGTGGCAGCGGAAAAGTAATTTGGGTGTTACGGTGAGGATCGAAGTTTAATCTCAGAAAACGGCCCGAGAAGGGCGTTTTGAAAGTTATATGTCATTCAAAAATAGTATTTTGATACAAAGGTAAATTATTTGGTTTGAAAATCCCATAAAAAGATGTGATAATTTGGAGAGAATGACATATTTGATTTTACACCATTAAAGTTATCAGAGTAAAGGATGCCCGCTCCGTGTCTTGTCCTGTTTCGTTAATTACCTGAGATAAACATGCTTAAAAACGTCAACACAATGGTTGGTGAGTTCGTGGAGTTTATAGAAATTAACTTTATTTGAAAGGTGTATATTGATTGTCGGTATAAATAGTAGTTCTTCATTAAATAACAAGTCGTGTTGCATAAAATTCACAAGTAATTCATGTATGACCTCAAACGATCATAAGTTTCAGATTATAGATGAATATGAGCTACGTTATTATACGCTCGAAGTGATATATTGGATTAACTTTTGAAAGTAACGATATACTAAGCCCTTTTAGTTGTCTTTATAGAATTCTCAATTTAATTCACATATGATAACAGTTAAAGTTCAAGTACGAGATTCATAATCATATCACGTAAATTAATAATAGTCTAAAGTCTGAAATCTATCAGTGAAAAGTGGTGGTCTTCTAATACAGCTGTATCCTATATATATGAAACATTCATATATTCATAAAGTTATATTGCCCTAAGTCTCATGACACGCAAAACGTTAACCATTTCCGTAAACCGGCAGGGTCCCACCAGGGATACCTGATGGGGGATTTATGGCCCTCATGTGAATAGGGGATTTGCCAATTCCTATTTTTCTCAAATATAGTGCACCACGACTAATACGACTAACCATAAGGCATTCCGTCAAAGTATTAGTGGGGTAGGTCGTCAGCCTCCAACAGGTTTCGAAGCTGTTCACTATATTCGCGCTCACCGCAGTGATTAATGGCTCATGATCGAGGGACTTTATGGCAATAAAGGGGTACTTAGGCAATATAGGTCTCAGGGTTCATCAAGTATACGTATTCTGGTTTTTGGCAATTCTCTCCAGAAAATGTAGAATATCATAATAAAGTTAACAGTTCATTCATTTGTTATATGAATACATACAGTGAGTTTCAGTATCATGTTACGTCAAGTAGTCCGAAGATGTTATGTTTCAAGTTCAGTGTTTAAGCTAATTAAACAATTTGCACATATAACGTACACGTATTCCTTTCAAGTATGATTCAAACATATAAAGCATAGTTGATAGTTCTGAGCAAATCATGAGAGTTTTCAAGTAATATAAAACAGTTAAAGCATGTATCTCCCCCAAAAGAATTATTAAAAACAAGTGTGAAAAGTAGGGGCCACGACTCACCTGGAGCGTATCCGGCAAGACGAAATTATAAGATCAAGTAAACGGTCACGAAAACTTCTTCAATACGAGACCTGAGTATAAGCGAAGTCTAAGAGTCTAACTTACGACTAATAATGAATGTGGAAAGGATAAATCGTATAACGATTTGATCGGTGATGTGAGTGTGTGATATGCCTAAAATGCCTCAATATAATATATCTATAATATTATCTCGGTTCTTATCTCAAATGACTCAAAATATTACTTTTCCGACATATGCTGAAATAATATGCAAGTGAAATTGCTAATATTTCTAATAGCGAAGTTATAAATAATGCATAACTAAAAATGTAAAATGCATATGAAATGAAGGGTGTAAAATGAAAATAAACTAAGAATGTCAAGTGAAATTAAATAAGTCCTTGTTCTTTTCAGAGTTTATACTTTCTAGTCTAACTGTGGTTGCGTTACGTCGTTAGTCCTCGGTTAAGTCCAAAGTCCATATGTCCATGTGAGGCTCGGAGTTCAATGGTATGTCAATTTAAGTCCTTTATAAGCTGTTTTCACAGCTTCAGTCCATAGGTTTCACGGTTTGGCAGTTTTGGTCCTTCCGGTTAGATCGCGTTACATTTTTAGTCCTTTTTGCATAAAAATGACGGGAAAAATATTCTGAAACTTTCTAAAATTTTAGTAAGTTTATTTTAACTTATTTTATTTGATTATTTCAGAAAATACCTTATTTTTAGCTTATTGGGCTTATTAAAGAAAACGTTAAGGCCCGTTAACATTTAAATGGCTAGTTGGCTTTAAAAACTTATTGGGCTTTGACTTGGGCTCACGAATGGATTTTTAAAAATAGTTCCAGTGGGCTTATCGAAAGGTTTATCTGATTTGATTTGATGGGCTCATTAAAAGCCCACGTTTTGAATGTATAAAAATGCTTGGTCCTATATAACGTTTTTGGAATGAGATTTCTAAAGGGTTCTGATGATCTTAGGGCTATGTAATTTACTATTATTTCAAAAGTTCCACTTTACTAGTGTATGCCTATGTTTTTACGAGATCAAAGTAAGTTAGCATGATGTTAACATTTTATACGCATGACTCATATTGGTGAGTTTTAAAGTTTGTAATTACCGTGCGTGTGATAACGATTCATTATGTTTTTAAAAGAGTGTGAGCAAAATAAAGCAAGTTGTGTTCACGTTTCCTAGCCAACCATTAAGGTAGCAATTTTTATCTATGTTCAATGAATAAAGGAGAGCGCTTTTATATTAGAACGAAACTTGTACGTGTGATGTTTATATAAAAGGGTACGTGAGTGTGCCCGCGAGGTACGTGTTTTTATGCACTAGCCATCCCAAAGAATTGGGTGGTCATTATACGTATGTTATGGATTAAAGGAAACGCAAAAGGAATTGAAATGATGCGACTACATGATCGAAGTGAACCAGTGCGTTATATGAAATATTTTTAGATAAGAGAAGGAATAGAAGAAAGATCAAGTGTGACTTACCACACCACCAACAGTGGAAAGGAGACGAAGAATAACGACGGGATGAACGTGTAAATAATTCCGAGGTAACACCAACGGTTCATTGACCTTCCATCCGTCACGCCAAACGTCTTAGAACTTGTAAAGATAGTCACCTACGCCCTCTTGTTCTCATTCCTTCTTCTCTTCTTTTCACAACAGGAACCAAAAATAAAAGAGGTGCACTTGTACATTGTATTCGAGTGTCAGAAAGGAAAAAGAAAAGAAGTTTGTATGTTTGTTTTCATGTGTATGTATGAATAGGTGTGGAAAGGCCAATTTCTCGTGCACTTCACAGGAGGGAAAAGGGCATGGTCTAATTCTATGTGGGTTTGCTTAGAATGGCAGAGAACAAGCAAAAGGGTGAAGGTGTGTTATGCATGCATGTGCTCGTTTGTGTGTGAAGTGTATGTTTGGTTCACTTGCGATTTGTATGAATGAAAGTAATGTATCATTATTTGAGTTTTCTGTAACATGATATACTTATAGTGTGGAAGAATTATCCACGTCTCTAAACCCTACTCGACTTATATGGTTAAAAATAATGGCACATTTCCATGCAAGTTGATTGGCACGTGTAGCATCTATGAGTGTTGTGTGACTTTACACGTATAGATAAAGTGGTAGTTAGCATGTTAGTTCATGTGTATGGTATGAATCTTGCACATGTTTTGTTTATAATGGATGACTATATCAAATAAAGATTTATTGTATTTATCCAAAGTTACATTGATTATTTAGGTTATAAAGGGTATAGTTTGATCTCGGTAATTACTAATGTTAAGTTCTCAAGTCACGAAATTTAAAACCGAGTAACGTAAAAATATAACGTTTATAAAAATGTCAAGTTTATTAATATACTCCAACTAAAAATATTAGACATGTAATAAGTTTAACGGAGAGCGTATACGTTAATAAAATTTAATAGGTTTGAGTATTCGTATTACGTAAAGAGTATAATGTAAAATATAAAATAATAAAGTGAAAATAGTTTATATAAAATATGTAGGCTTATCTTAATCTTGTGTTGGTCGCGGGTATAGTATATTAAAGAAAAATTTAAATTTCCCCATAAAAATGGGCTTTGTTAAATGATAAGTCAAGGGTATTATTAATTAACAAAGATTATCATGGCGGATTTTTGTAGGATCTTACAGTATCTACCCCTCAATTTTGAACTTCGTCCCGAAGTTCAGTCCGTGATAGGTGTTGAAAAATGTGGCGTTCTAAGGTGAGAGTTTATGGAAAGTATTGTCGAAAGATTTTGTTATTTGACTAACCAGAGGCGAGATTTCAACTAGATTTATTAATACTAGGCTGAATAAATTCGAATGTTTGATCAATAATTCGATTTATGGGCCACGAGTAGTGAAAGTAACGGCCGAGAGTAGGAAGTATTTAGCACTTAATGTTTAGTGTTCTAACGGTCGAGACTATGGGATTTTTAATGGTAGTGGTTTGAAATTTTAATGATTGTGAATAGTAAAATAACGGGTATTTTCTCCACTTATATTTCTTCATTAAATTCTATCCACTCTCTTTCCCCTTTTTCACTTTTCCGCTCCGCTCCTTTCCATCCATTTTCATCCCTTATTCAACTTCATCTTTTTCAAAAAGTTTACCATGCCGCCGATCATCATCCTCCTTGCCATTGTATACATTGTTTTCGTCGCCGCTTATTTGGCTTTCTTCCTTGATGAAAACTCCGACTACTACATCGCATCTCTGGTGTTTATCGTTCCTCTCACGATTTTAGCGATCAATGTGGATAAGATTTTGGGGTGAGGATCCCGGGCTAGTGTGGTTAGAATGTAGCTTTGTTATGTGTCGATGTAATCTTTAATGAATAAAATCTCGTTTATGTTTAGTTAGAAGTCTCGATATAGCTTTTAATATTTTGTTATGTTTATGACGCAGAATAATCAAGGTGCTTCATCCTATGGTGGCTCTTGCGATCGTTGGGTTGGTGGGGGTTGTTGCTTCTATGGTGGGTCAACCGATTGAAGATTGTATGCCTTACATTGTGTTTATTGTATTGTTAGCACTTCCGATGTTAATCATTTCGCTATGTATTAACTTCCGTGGTTTCAAATAAAGTTTATGTTATTTGTGGTTTCCATAGATTGTTGTGAATTCTTATAGTTTTTAGTTTCGTATTTTTCTCGACTTTGTATAATAGAGCAGTGAGTAATAGGTAATGAGTGTAGATCGGACTGAGGTTGACTAAAAGTAAGGTGTATGAACAAGTTATTTTGTTTCGAGATCTTGTTTTTTTTTTTTTTTTGGAATGAAAATTGTTATTCTATCGTGTTTTGAAAGTGCACATGATTTGTAATTTTTGAAAATCACAAATTTATGGTGTAAGCTACTCGTCAACAAATAGTTTGTAGATTTTTAACAATGAGAGTTTTGGACGAAAATTTGATGAATATAGGAATAGTTGTTGAACTTTAAAGTTTTGTAAAGAAAAACTTGTTAGATAAAGTCTTAAATGATAACACAAAATTGGTTTGCTTTATATATAAAATCGTTTCTTACGTTAATAGCTTGTTTGTATTTATTTTTCAAAATATCCAAGTTGTTAGTTAAGTATGGAAGCTAAGCGGGGAAATTAATATCCTGCAAGATGAAATGTGTTGTAAAAAAAAATAATTTCATATTGTTTCTTAGGATTTGTTAATCGTTGTTGGGGCAAAAGAGAAATACGAAAGTTGGTTTGTTTTAGTTATAGTTGAGTTCACAAGGATGGAATATGACCAAATAACTAGACAGGGTTTCGTTTGAGTTTGCTGGGGTTGTTGGGGACTTAGATTAAACAAAGTATTTAGGCAATATATGATTTTTGTTGAAGCCATGACAGTCGAGCTGAGCTTTGATGATTACTTTGGTCATCTTATGATCGAGTGACTGGAAAAGATCTGTTACGCATGAGTTATTGGTAAGTGCCTAATTGAGACATATGAAAATGTTGGTAGGTTGTTAGGTGAATGATCCAAAGTAAACGGGTATGAGTCGATTAGATTAGAAATAAATCTCAAGTTCTTAAGTTGAGTTCGAGTATTAATGATAAACAAGGGTGCGTTGGGTTGTTGTTAGCAATGGGTCGAGGATAAATGTTTCAAGGATAATTTTAATTTGGCGGTTGTTGAACACAGGTTCCATGGCATATTTGGTTACTAGGTAGTTTCGAGATCATCGAAATTTCGTATGATACCTAAGAGTTTCGAGGGGACGTTAGGAGGTTCACAATTTTCTAGAGGATGAGTAGTCAAATCGTATGAAAAGTGTTACTTGTATGTGGCGTGTTCAGGATTTTTAAATCATAGTGGGGCGTGTTTACCGCGATTTGTTCCTGCCTCTTGCGTTGAATTGCGAAAACCCAAGTAAAAATTTTATTTACCACGTATCTCAGAGCTAGTTGCTAGTTTTACTAGACATAGATTTTGAAAGTTTTACCGTTTGAATACAAACAATTATATTTCTTAATTGAAAGATATTTTTCAAACCCTTATAAATACCCTTGGCATGGTTGGGTTACCTATACACACACAATCAATGGCTTGTAAGCTACCACATACCGCTGAACAAATTCAACTGTACATCAAAGCAGAAACGGAGGGTAGTGACGTGGATCATCAAAATGCTATTGTGAAGGTCATTCTGCAGTTTGAAGCTACGAAACAATTGAAACGACGACTTAGAGAAAGCTATGCTAAGTGCACAGACATTTCAGATGGTAGGAAGCATGTGATCGACAAGTTTTTGTATGATGAATCTTGTAAGGATGCTGCTGTCATCGAATCGCTGTGGTCTTGTGTTCATCAGATAGATGACCAGATTTCTAACAAGGTTCGTTGGAGCTTGGAAGAGAATGTTGAAGCTGCTAGGGTTGAACATCAACAACAACCACAACTACAACAAGGTGCATCAAGTTCATCTACACCAAGGGTGGTTGTGCAACAACAACATTTGCCTCATCTGGATCATTTCCAGCCAAGTTTCGAGGAAAATGTGGCAGTTGGTGATGGTGGTTGGACTCCTGCCATGGATTGGGAGCTGAGCAGGTTGGAAGCTCAATGGGAGGAAGAGAAGTTGGCGAGCTTTGATCCTTATGATGACGGCTATGATTCCAACAATTCTCAGACTTGGGATCATCCGGACTACCTTTGAAGTTTAGGTTTAGGTTTATGTGATGTTTTAATTCAGTATCGTTTGTAATGTTTAAGTATTTCCGTCAAGTTTATTTGAATAATATGGTGTTTGAATGTTATGTTACGAACGCAACTTGAAAAAGAACTCATTACTCTGCTAGATTTAGATATTTTACATAAATCTGTGCGGGTAACCTACTTATTAAACAAAGAGTTTTGTCGATAGCAGATTTTCACGTGGAGATATTTGAATGAAGATTCGGTGTATGGTAGGGAAAATTGCTATATCCCGGATTTTAGGGTATGAGAGATCTTGTTTGTCTTGGTGTGAAGAGTAGTTAATGCAAGTGGTTAGAACAGTAAGAGACAGTATTACGATAGGAGTGTTGCTTTGATTTCGTATACGAACACTATGTATCACTATTTAGGGGTTATAATGAGAGTTACGCTGTGTGTTTGATGAATTTTTATGGTTTATCGGTTTCATACTAGTGCCTTTACAGATATAAATAAGCCCACTTATTTATAATTCGTTATTTACATAGAGAGGCGTCCCAAACAATGTAAATAAGGAAATATAAACTTATGGTTCGGCGCTTTACAATTTCTTTAATTAAACAAAAGGCATCCCAATTATTCAAATAAGGACATTGTAAACCATCTTACTTAAGAATTTCTGATTTAACACTCATACCAATCCACACAATATCCCTGTGCAGATTTTCCGGAAATACAGTAAAGTTTATTTTACATGCACCTATAAAGATACGAATAAGATAATTAAAGATAGTTGGTACAGTACTTGAAATAGTTGGTGAATATATATATATAACATTGAGTGTGAAATAGTATAGTGTGTAATGTGTGAAGAATAAACATCAAGCATGTCAAGATTAGTACAAAATAATCTTAATAGGTAATGTATTGAGCATGGCAGTCTGCAGACACGGAAGGCATAAGATGATAAGGTGTAAAATCATTTATTTTGAAAGTGTGGTTATAGTTTGATGTTTTAAAACGTTTGATTCTCTATAACCATAGGCTCTGATACCAAACTGTAACACCCCCAAATTTGTCTTGTGGCAGCGGAAAAGTAATTTGGGTGTTACGGTGAGGATCGAAGTTTAATCTCAGAAAACGGCCCGAGAAGGGCGTTTTGAAAGTTATATGTCATTCAAAAATAGTATTTTGATACAAAGGTAAATTATTTGGTTTGAAAATCCCATAAAAAGATGTGATAATTTGGAGAGAATGACATATTTGATTTTACACCATTAAAGTTATCAGAGTAAAGGATGCCCGCTCCGTGTCTTGTCCTGTTCCGTTAATTACCTGAGATAAACATGCTTAAAAACGTCAACACAATGGTTGGTGAGTTCGTGGAGTTTATAGAAATTAACTTTATTTGAAAGGTGTATATTGATTGTCGGTATAAATAGTAGTTCTTCATTAAATAACAAGTCGTGTTGCATAAAATTCACAAGTAATTCATGTATGACCTCAAACGATCATAAGTTTCAGATTATAGATGAATATGAGCTACGTTATTATACGCTCGAAGTGATATATTGGATTAACTTTTGAAAGTAACGATATACTAAGCCCTTTTAGTTGTCTTTATAGAATTCTCAATTTAATTCACATATGATAACAGTTAAAGTTCAAGTACGAGATTCATAATCATATCACGTAAATTAATAATAGTCTAAAGTCTGAAATCTATCAGTGAAAAGTGGTGGTCTTCTAATACAGCTGTATCCTATATATATGAAACATTCATATATTCATAAAGTTATATTGCCCTAAGTCTCATGACACGCAAAACGTTAACCATTTCCGTAAACCGGCGGGGTCCCACCAGGGATACCTGATGGGGGATTTATGGCCCTCATGTGAATAGGGGATTTGCCAATTCCTATTTTTCTCAAATATAGTGCACCACGACTAATACGACTAACCATAAGGCATTCCGTCAAAGTATTAGTGGGGTAGGTCGTCAGCCTCCAACAGGTTTCGAAGCTGTTCACTATATTCGCGCTCACCGCAGTGATTAATGGCTCATGATCGAGGGACTTTATGGCAATAAAGGGGTACTTAGGCAATATAGGTCTCAGGGTTCATCAAGTATACGTATTCTGGTTTTTGGCAATTCTCTCCAGAAAATGTAGAATATCATAATAAAGTTAACAGTTCATTCATTTGTTATATGAATACATACAGTGAGTTTCAGTATCATGTTACGTCAAGTAGTCCGAAGATGTTATGTTTCAAGTTCAGTGTTTAAGCTAATCAAACAATTTGCACATATAACGTACACGTATTCCTTTCAAGTATGATTCAAACATATAAAGCATAGTTGATAGTTCTGAGCAAATCATGAGAGTTTTCAAGTAATATAAAACAGTTAAAGCATGTATCTCCCCCAAAAGAATTATTAAAAACAAGTGTGAAAAGTAGGGGCCACGACTCACCTGGAGCGTATCCGGCAAGACGAAATTATAAGATCAAGTAAACGATCACGAAAACTTCTTCAATACTAGACCTGAGTATAAGCGAAGTCTAAGAGTCTAACTTATGACTAATAACGAATGTGGAAAGGATAAATCGTATAACGATTTGATCGGCGATGTGAGTGTGTGATATGCCTAAAATGCCTCAATATAATATATCTATAATATTATCTCGGTTCTTATCTCAAATGACCCAAAATATTACTTTTCCGACATATGCTGAAATAATATGCAAGTGAAATTGCTAATATTTCTAATAGCGAAGTTATAAATAATGCATAACTAAAAATGTAAAATGCATATGAAATGAAGGGTGTAAAATGAAAATAAACTAAGAATGTCAAGTGAAATTAAATAAGTCCTTGTTCTTTTCAGAGTTTATACTTTTTAGTCTAACTGTGGTTGCGTTACGTCGTTAGTCCTCGGTTAAGTCCAAAGTCCATATGTCCATGTGAGGCTCGGAGTTCAATGGTATGTCAATTTAAGTCCTTTATAAGCTGTTTTCACAGCTTCAGTCCATAGGTTTCACGGTTTGGCAGTTTTGGTCCTTCCGGTTAGATCGCGTTACATTTTTAGTCCTTTTTGCATAAAAATGACGGGAAAAATATTCTGAAAATTTCTATAACTTTATTAAGTTTATTTTAACTTATTTTAATTGATTATTTCAGAAAATACCTTATTTTTAGCTTATTGGGCTTATTAAAGAAAACGTTAAGGCCCGTTAACATTTAAATGGCTAGTTGGCTTTAAAAACTTATTGGGCTTTGACTTGGGCTCACGAATGGATTTTTAAAAATAGTTCCAGTGGGCTTATCGAAAGGTTTATCTGATTTGATTTGATGGGCTCATTAAAAGCCCACGTTTTGAATGTATAAAAATGCTTGGTCCTATATAACGTTTTTGGAATGAGATTTCTAAAGGGTTCTGATGATCTTAGGGCTATGTAATTTACTATTATTTCAAAAGTTCCACTTTACTAGTGTATGCCTATGTTTTTACGAGATCAAAGTAAGTTAGCATGATGTTAACATTTTATACGCATGACTCATATTGGTGAGTTTTAAAGTTTGTAATTACCGTGCGTGTGATAACGATTCATTATGTTTTTAAAAGAGTGTGAGCAAAATAAAGCAAGTTGTGTTCACGTTTCCTAGCCAACCATTAAGGTAGCAATTTTTATCTATGTTCAATGAATAAAGGAGAGCGCTTTTATATTAGAACGAAACTTGTACGTGTGATGTTTATATAAAAGGGTACGTGAGTGTGCCCGCGAGGTACGTGTTTTTATGCACTAGCCATCCCAAAGAATTGGGTGGTCATTATACGTATGTTATGGATTAAAGGAAACGCAAAAGGAATTGAAATGATGCGACTACATGATCGAAGTGAACCAGTGCGTTATATGAAATATTTTTAGATAAGAGAAGGAATAGAAGAAAGATCAAGTGTGACTTACCACACCACCAACAGTGGAAAGGAGACGAAGAATAACGACGGGATGAACGTGTAAATAATTCCGAGGTAACACCAACGGTTCATTGACCTTCCATCCGTCACGCCAAACGTCTTAGAACTTGTAAAGATAGTCACCTACGCCCTCTTGTTCTCATTCCTTCTTCTCTTCTTTTCACAACAGGAACCAAAAATAAAAGAGGTGCACTTGTACATTGTATTCGAGTGTCAGAAAGGAAAAAGAAAAGAAGTTTGTATGTTTGTTTTCATGTGTATGTATGAATAGGTGTGGAAAGGCCAATTTCTCGTGCACTTCACAGGAGGGAAAAGGGCATGGTCTAATTCTATGTGGGTTTGCTTAGAATGGCAGAGAACAAGCAAAAGGGTGAAGGTGTGTTATGCATGCATGTGCTCGTTTGTGTGTGAAGTGTATGTTTGGTTCACTTGCGATTTGTATGAATGAAAGTAATGTATCATTCTTTGAGTTTTCTGTAACATGATATACTTATAGTGTGGAAGAATTATCCACGTCTCTAAACCCTACTCGACTTATATGGTTAAAAATAATGGCACATTTCCATGCAAGTTGATTGGCACGTGTAGCATCTATGAGTGTTGTGTGACTTTACACGTATAGATAAAGTGGTAGTTAGCATGTTAGTTCATGTGTATGGTATGAATCTTGCACATGTTTTGTTTATAATGGATGACTATATCAAATAAAGATTTATTGTATTTATCCAAAGTTACATTGATTATTTAGGTTATAAAGGGTATAGTTTGATCTCGGTAATTACTAATGTTAAGTTCTCAAGTCACGAAATTTAAAACCGAGTAACGTAAAAATATAACGTTTATAAAAATGTCAAGTTTATTAATATACTCCAACTAAAAATATTAGACGTGTAATAAGTTTAACGGAGAGCGTATACGTTAATAAAATTTAATAGGTTTGAGTATTCGTATTACGTAAAGAGTATAATGTAAAATATAAAATAATAAAGTGAAAATAGTTCATATAAAATATGTAGGCTTATCTTAATCTTGTGTTGGTCGCGGGTATAGTATATTAAAGAAAAATTTAAATTTCCCCATAAAAATGGGCTTTGTTAAATGATAAGTCAAAGGTATTATTAATTAACAAAGATTATCATGGCGGATTTTTGTAGGATCTTACACAACTAACAAAATTTAGGAAAAAGACTCATGAGAATTGGTTAAGTATTCATTAAGTTATCAAGCTCTAAAATTTGTTTAAAATCGCTAAAAATGAAAGTTAAGATTTCAAGTTATTAGTTTTTAGTTCTACTCGACGAGTGACCCAACTTCTGACCTATAAATCAACCACCTAGAGACCTTGATAAAATCTGATTTTTGGTGGGATTAAAGACCACCTAACTAACTAAAATTAGGAAGAAAAATCACACGAAAAGATTAAACGAATAAAAAGATATTAAGTCCCAAATATTTGCTCATATCGCTAAAGTAGAAGTTAGGATTTCCAGATGTTTACTTTTCAGTTTTGGTCGACCAACTCCTTAACTTTGGACACTATTTTCGAACCCTATAAGATCACTAAAAATTTCGTCTTTTTGACATATCAAAGTTCACTTAGCTAAGTTAATTTAGAAATAAGAATTTTGTAAAATTATCAAACGAGTTGAAAGTTATTAATTCTCTAATTTTGATCTATCGCTGGAATTTAAAAACCAAAATCCGATTTTATTAAAAACGGTTTTTACTCGCTCGACTTTTGAGACATTTTTCGAGCACCAAACGAATTTCATAAATTATAAAATTTAGCATATTTAAAGATGACCTAGCTAAGATAATTTAGGAGGAAAAATCAAGTAAAATAATTGAACGAGCAGAAAGTTATTGAATCTCAAAAATCACTCATCGCTAGCCTCAAAACCCTTTTCCAGGTTCTTATTAAAATCTGTTTTGATCACTCGACTTTTGAAACATATTTCGACCATCAAACTGATTTCATAAATTATGAAATTTGGTATATTTTTAGAAGACCTGGCTAGCTTTTTATAGGAACAGAGAACTCGCCAAATGATCTATTATACACAAATATATTCGAGTCTAAAACTATAGCCATATCATCTATTTCATGCGCCTAATTTTTAAGTTAATAAGAGTTTATTAGGCTGATTTTGTAAACATTTTATATCAAGGACTATTTTTGTCAATAACAAATAAAAAGGGTAGAAAATGTTATTTTTGAAACTTAAGGGTAAAAGTTGTCATTTTCCAAAAGACCAGGGTATAAACGGTCATTTGACCAAACTGTAGGGATAAAAGTGTAACTTTTCGTAACTAATATTTTATAATTTTTATTTTCCCGATCTAATAGAAAATTTATAATCCTAATACGTTTATTTCAACGACGAACCAACGAACGAACGAACAAAAGCTATATTTAACGAACGAACGAACAGAAACATAAGAACGAATAATAAGATAAAATCTTATTTTTGAAGAGACTTCATGTTGTCTCGTTATAACAATTAATCAACAACCAAACAACGAAACGAAACGAACAAACAAACATATAACATCTGAAATTGATTACTGAAAATTGACATAACAACCCAGGTTTCGTGTCCGGAGACGTTTATCAACTTTCTTTCATTTTGCTTTCCATCCAGATTGCCAAGGTGAGTTCATAGTCCCACTTTTTATATACGTTTTTTCTAAATTCGTGGGGAGATACATGCTACAAACCTGAACATAAGTGTTTTTCTATATGTTTTCCTGATTAATATTGCCTAAGACACCCCATTTGTGTTAGCCGGATGGATAGACTTTGTGCTAGCCGGATTGATAACCAAATGCACCTTATTTGTGTTAGCCGGATGGATAGACTTTGTGCTAGCCGGATTGATAACCAAATACACCATTATTTATATCATTTTATGATATCACACACACACACAGAGTTAACGTTTGAGTACATGAGACTTAGAGCAATATGTATATTTTTGAATTACTTTCTATTTAGCTTATGTTCAAACTGATTATAATTTCAAACACTATGGATTCACTCAACCTTTGTGTTGACTTTTTAAGCATGTTTATCTCAGGTAACTAGAAGTACGATTTGGCACGGAGTGGCAGTGGACTTTCTTTTAAAAAGAGTGTCCGTTTTGTTATCATTCAAACGGATAATGTAACATTTATAACGTATTTCGAAACCTCCCGCTGGGACCTCTATATGTAAACTCTGATTTTGATAAATGAATGATAACAATTTATTTAAAACGTCTCTTTTCGAGTCATTTTCTATACTCATGACTGTGAACCTTGAAGTAGTACCCCAAACTTATATTTCCGCTGCGAATATCGAAAATGGGGGTGTTACATATGAAAACTCATCATTTGAGTATTATTATAAGCAGCCTAACACTGATTTAGACAATGGCCTAAATAAGTTAGTTAGTGATCAGGATGTGTTGAAAATGATGAAGTTTGTTGCTAAGTATAAAGTAATTGAGTTGTATGTTGATCACTGTGTTAATGAGGAGCCACTAAATGTAGAGCCACTGATTGTAGATGACTCTTTGTTTGAAAATGTAGTAGATAATATTGTCTTAGATGACAATGTAGTTGTAGAAGTTAGTGATGATAAATGGTTGACCAGGTGCTTAGACTTGGTGGGTAGGAAGAAACAGGGTGTAGATGAAAATGAGGATGTAGGACATTCAAATAGGGATGAAAACATGAGTGCTGAGTCAGAAAGGGAAGATGCTAATGGTAGTGAAGATGGTTCTGTTGGTGAAGATAGTTTTGGTGAAGATAGCGAAGACAGTGATTACTTTATTGAAGTAGATAACATGATAGATGATGTGGAAGTGGATATGGCTGAGTTTAAAAAAAAACATTGATGATAATGTTGAATGGATTGGTTCTAAAGAGAATGTGGAAGAAGATGATGAAGTTTTTGAGGATGAGGAAGTTGACTATGATGATATGGATACTGGGAGTGAATGTGAGATTGAAGGTGAATTTAGAAAAACTTTAAAGAAGCATACTAAAAAGAAGAAGGCAGAAGCAAAGTTGGGTGGTAAAGTGTGGAAGGAGAATTTTTTTTCTTGGGCAGGAATTTGAAAGTAATAGACTAATCAAGGAAATGCTTACTAGAGTTTCAGTAGAACAAAGAAGGCAATTGTATTTGAAAAAGAATGACAAAAAGAGGTTGAGGGCTCAATGCAGGGGGAAGTTCTAAACAGACAACTTGTAGATGGTAGGGACAAACCTATCATCACATGTTTGGAATTCATTAGAGTTTATCTGATGAAAAGAATTGTGAATGTCCAAAAAGTTATTGCCAAATCTGATGGTCCACTTACACCTACTGCTAGTAGAATTTTCCAAACAACTGTCAAAGATGCAGCTCAGATAAATGTACATTGCCAAACTCTTTCATGCCTTTTTTTAACATTTCTGTATAGCTGTTTGGAGTTTGTAACTAGGTTATGTATGATATATAGATTGAATGGAATGGTGGAGACTTATACCAAGCCAATGATCCTGATGGCCTTCAGTTTGTAGTCAATATGAGGATTAGGCAATGTAGTTGTAGGAGGTGGGAGTTAACAGGTATACCCTGCAAGCATGCAGTGGCTGCCATTTGGAACATGGCAAGCAATGGGGAAGAAACAGGTATACCTGAGACTTATTGTCATGAAATATATTGGCTATCTACTTGGAAAGAGATGTACATGTTTAAAATAAATCCCATAAATGGTCATGATTTTTGGCAAAAATCCAATAACCTGAACACAATAATCCCACCAGATCCTAAACCACAGATTGGTAGGCCACAAAAAAAGAGAAAGAAGAGTGCAGTTAAATTGTGTGAATGACTTGTAAAGGGAAACAAGTTGTGTAGAGCTGGTAAGAGTATTACTTGTAGCATCTGTAAGGTATATGGTCATAACAAGAAGGGTTGCCCAAATGTGACTTCTGTAAGTTCTGCACAAGCTACACATACTCCACCATCTGGACAGGCACCACATGCTGCAAGGGCCACACAGTATGCACAAGAACCAGATGCTGCAAGGGACACAAGTTCTGCACAAGCTTCAGAGATTCACCTTTCATCACAAGGTCCACCAGCCACTCAAGTCACGCAGAGTCCACCAATTCATGTAATGCTTCATGCCTCTCCAACCAAGATGACAAAGGGAACAGCAAAAAGAATGATGAGTCCTGAATGATTTGGAACAATTTAATTTCATGTTTGCAGAATTTTATATCATTGAATTACACTGTTGTGTATGTTTGTAAAAACAACTTATGTGTCTTTCTGGTAATTTGGAATTTCATTATGGTACATTGTAATTTGACTTGTAAAAGTCAAATTCTTGTTGGTATTTAAGCTTCAGTTATTAGCATATTTGGTATATTGTCATTTGACTTGTAAAAGTCAATTTCTTATTGCTATTTAAGCTTCAGCTATTAGCATATTTGGTACATTGTCATTTGACTTGTAAAAGTCAATTTCTTATTGCTATTTAAGCTTCAGTTATTAGCATATTTGGTACATGGTAATTTGACTTCTAAAAGTCAATTTCTTGTTGCTATTTAACCTTCAGTTATTAGCATATTTGGTACATTGTAATTTGACTTGTAAAAGTCAATTTCTCACTTATGGTTTAAACCATCTTTTGCACAAAATACAACTTTGTAATGTAATAAATTTGAAAGCTATTTGTTTACTTCAAGTTGAAACTGATTTTTTTCCATTGATCAAAATCCCAAAATACAACTTGAAACTGCTTTTTCCATTCTAAACATAAGCTAACTTCCTAAAACTACCTTCAAACAAAATGTACAATACATTAACTACTTCAAAGCAAAAAAAAACAAGAAAAAAGATCCAACTGAGAATAAGCATCTTCTTCATCTTCTTAGCTTCAACTTTCTTTTCTTCTGCTACCCTTCGTAACTCATTCTTTTCTTCTGCTACCCTTTGTAACTCATTCATTGAACGCAACAAACCTGGAATAATTTGGACAGCTCGTTCACACATTGGGGGATCATACCAATCGATTATCCCACAATTGATTGGCTATTACAAAAAGAAACGAAATAAAATAGGTTAAACATCAAATTAGGGGTTTTTTTTTAACCAAATTAATATTACACTTACTTTTTTCCTACAACAATAGAATCTTCTTTCAGGGTTGATTGCAGTCCAAGAGGTTACAATGGTAGATCTTGCTCCACACCAATTGCACCGAATGAGGCGATTCATGTTTGTGTTCGATGTTTGATGCGTGTGTTGGGTTGTGTTTCAAGTGATAGCAGATCACTGGAACTTATTATAAGTAGAAGACACAATTGACTAAACCTAAAATGACCAAATTAGACCTCAATCTTTACTAACTTAACCCAGGTTACGGTCAAACTAAGGAAAACTATGGTCAAGGGACTAAACCCGTGATGGGTCGCAACTTTGGGGAGCAGATCCGTTAAAAAAAACTTACAGGGACTAAAAGTGTTAAACCCAGTCGAGTATAGGGACCATTTTTGAAATTAACTCTTTTTTTTATCTTTATCAATATAAGTTTATAAGTACAAAATGTTCATCAATACTCTGCCCATGAGGTCATCAATAAATGTTCATGGTCCGAATGTTCATCAATAAAGAAGAAAGGGTCTTACTATCACTACCTCTTAATACCCGCTTTATTGACAGGACAAGACAATTTTTTACTTTTTTTTTGTTTCGTATCTTTTGACTTTTACTATTTTTGACTTGTTAAACTTTATAGTTTTTGTTCCGCACTTTTTTCGGCAATTTTACATACTTTATTAACAGGACAAGACAGTATTTTGTAGTTATCTGTTCCGTATTTTTTGTGTTTTAGACTTTTCAAACTTTATATTTTCTCTTTTACTTTTTTATTTCACAATTTTATAAAAAACAAAATTATTAAAAAAAATAGGGATGTATTACTTGTATTTTACTATTTTAAGAGGTACCATTATCATAATCCTAAGGAAAAAATAAAAAAATAAATGAACAGGTGTGAAAAAATGTAAAAAGATCTAGAAAGACTAATAAATGAACACGTGTGAAAAAATGTAAAAAAATCTTTGTAGATCTTTTAGATTTTTTTTTTAGAGGGATCATATTTTATATTTGATCCCTTACCTTATAACCAGTTCTCCCCCAAAGAAAACCTTTGCTGGTATTAAGGTACTAAACAATAACGTTTTTATATATATGTGGGTTTTTGTGTTTTTTTCATGCTGCATGCCAACTGTTCGATAAAATGCCCATGAATATCTTGTGTTTTTTGTTTTTGTTTTGATCGTGGGTTGGGATTATATAGCGGGCTTATAACTTATTTGGTTTTTTGTTTCATAAGCACTTTATGGCTTATAAGTAATAAGCTTATAAATAGTTTACATAAGCCGAGAACCAAATAAGCCATAAGCCTGCTATATAAGCCGAAACAAACATCCCCTTATGGTTAAAGTGGATTGCTTGTGTAAATTTTTATATCATTGTGCATGCATTTAATGGTCAATGTAACTCGATTATTGATTAACCCTAGATATGAAACCACAAGGATCTTCAAAGAGCTCTCACTTGCTTACTTACCACCGTAAAATCAAGCACGGAGTTGTTGAAGATAGAATAAGTTCGTTACCCGATTGCTTATTAGTCGATATCATCTCTCGTTTACCCACGACAAAACATGCTATTAGAACTACATGTACACTTTCAAAACGATGGGAACATCTATGGTTATAAACGGATTGATATTACTTCAAAGAGTGTTAAGAACTTAGTGTTCTCTGAATACAACTCTGAGTATGAGCGCTCTCTTTCGGGGGATTATATAGATAGGATTGAAATCAATGCTCCTTACATCTCGTCACTAAAAATTCAAGAGGATATGGCTTTGCGGGAGCTTTTGTTGATAAATGTGTCTTCGGTGGTCATCGTTGAGTTAGATTATTCTAACGTAGAGTATTTTGGGTCATTGCAAGAAGATGTAGAAGAAGAAATGCTTAGAGGACTATTAAAAAGCCTTGGTCATGTCAACAAGATTACACTTGGGGATTCGTGTTTAGAGGTAGTAATATTTTGCGTAAGAATGTCTTCTTTTCTTTTTCTTCCATTTGGGTCACATTCTATTCTTTGTTCTTAAGGGGTGTGATTGCTAGTGTTAATATCGGTTTAATTTCCCTGATCATTGCACTGTTGTAATTATGTCCTCTCTGCATTCGTAGGTTCTCTCTCGTTTGGAAGATGAAGGTTTCCAGTTTTTTGAGGGTACAGAAGAAGATGTTACATCATCTGGTAGTGATTCGGACGATGAAGGTTTCCACACTTCATCTGGTGGTGATTCGGAAGATGATGGTTTCCAAAGTGTTACTTTATCTGGTAGTGATTCGTCTGATAGTGATTAAGTTGAAAACGCAGATTGGGAGGAACAAATGGTTTTGTATTGGTTAATAGTGATCGAATCGTGGTTGATAGTTCTAAGTTGGTTTATGGTAACGGCTGTTTTGTGTGTTTGTAGTTGACTTGGTTTTAAAAAAATGTCATGGTTTAGTGAAGAATGCCGTGGATTTTCTATATCAACAGTTGACTCATTTTGTTTAAAACATATTTATTAGTTGTGGAGAATCTTAAAATGTTGATCAGCTCATGAGCATGTCATATTCTCGCATTATGAAACTGTTTAATCAGTTGGTTTTAGTGTAATTACAGTTTGAAATTTTGTAGACAGAGCCATTGTTTCACTCTGTTTCACGTTGTTCATTGCTACTGCTCAGCTTTACTTCTTGAGCTTCCGTGAAAATGTAGATATCACTACTGTGATGTTGCTCTTATAGATATAACTGCTCAGGTAAGTAATGTAAAACTGAAATTAAGTTTGAATTTACACCCAAGCATCACTATAGCTTTAGTTCTTTCTATTAATTCTAGTTCTTGGAAGCTTTGTCTTGGTCTAAACTTGTAGCGGGAGGTACATAATAGTTTTTTGGTACTTAATAATGATCAAGAGAGTCGTGAGGCTGCTGAGATCAATAATTAGAATGTCGTATTGCCAAGCCAATCTTGAATTATGGTCTCAACATAAAAAAATATAAAATGCTTCCTATTATTGATATTTACTGATTGATTACTATAGGGACTTTTATTACTGTTAATCTTGTATCATAATAAAGCTAGTACAAAATTAAACTATGGTGTCTGCAACATGAAGAGTTCTAAGAACAGAACTGGTATACCATGAGTTGGTCATGAGCTTCGGGGAGGAGTACATGTGACAGGTAAAATTCAATTCGATTTATCTTATATCTTGCAGGTGGAGGTAGCAATTTTACTTATACATGTGACAGCTGTTCCCAACCCAACCCGACCCAACACATCTTAACCCTCACATTTACATTTTAACCAGAAACCGTTTTGACCCATTGCCAATGCTGAGTTTCAATAGGTTTATGGGTAGGAATTGGGCATAGCATCATTATAATGCTCTTCCTTTAATTTACTGTGATGAGAGTAGATTTTTGGCTATTTGATGATCATAGGTTTATTGAAGATTTTGGGCTTAGATCAAGTTTTGGTATCTGTTTGGATCATTTTGTGCAGCTTAATTTCAGGGATGTGTCCTTTTAGATGTCTGTCTTATGACATCCCAGAGGCATATTCTTTTTCTTTGGCTCATATCGTCTTTCTCCTAATTGTTTTGGATGTTCCTAGGTCTGTGTAAGCTTAGCTTAGATGGATCTTGGTCCGCCTCTTTAGTTATTTGGCAATATGATCTTAAGTTCTTAACAGTGTGATGAATAGATTGACTTTAGTGTACTGGTGTTCTTTCATGTAGATCATCATAAGATGCCGCCTTTTTGTAAGTCATGGACTTAAAGAAAATTTAGTTATTCAGTTTGGCAGCTTTTAAAGGGTAATTATTTGTTCAAAGGAGGTAATTTGTGGTTTATCAAGATTTGACATCTATTTTCTGGTTGGATAGCAAAAATATTTGTTTTTAGTCGGTTGATATTAAGGGTCGTTTGTCTATATAAAGTGCTGTTGTAGTTGTTGTAGGGGATAAACAGAATAAACGAACACAACCGGATATTATTTGAATATCTGAAAGGCATGTGAACACTTTCAGATCGAATCAATTCGGTGGTTCTCTCGAATTATTCAATCGGATACAATTCAGAGATTGAGAACGTTTTGAATGCTTGTGTTTGAGATTGATGACCAAAGAAAAAATGTACGAACATATGTCAGGGATTAGGGCTAATTAGGCAGTTTTTCAAAGGTTTCAAAGTTGTCAAAATTAGTCCCTTAATTTTCGAAAATTTAATTTTCTGATGAACTTTTAATTTTCAAAGGTTTCAAAGTTGTCAAAATTAGGCCGTTTTAACCCCAGCCAGGGGCTCTGCCCCTTGGACTCTGTCAGGGGCTGCCGCTCCTAGACCCCGCTCCCAGGGGCGCTGCCCCCGGACCCCCGTCCCTTAGGGGCTTCGCCCCTAAGATCATAATAAATTCAAATAGGCGTGCACTCCGCACCTTCAAGCCTAAATGATGTCTTATTATGACTAAATTGGTCAAACAAGTTAATCCAATTACACTAAAATATCTGACAGTTGTGTGTGTGGGGTTAGTAATTGCGACCCATATACTAATGAATGGGTTGATTTTGGTTATATTAGAAGTGAAATGGATCAAGTGGGTTAAATGATGGGCTGATATCGTTCAGTTTTTATTAGTTACAGATTATTAACTTAACAATATTCTTTCTATAATCATAATTATCACATTTACTATGTATATATTGTGCTTGAAAGCCGGACCAGAAGTCCAAACGGGTCAACTCAACCCTACCTGCATTGACCCTCACTATGGTCCGTTTCAACCTAAAGCCGTTTTGACTTTTGACCCATTGTCGGACCCTCAGATTTGCCTATCTTGCAACCTCTAATTGTGGGGATTGCCGGTTGTGTGATGTTATCATAATGAAAATGTCGTATATGCAAGTCAGTGAAGTAAAATCCGGGTGGCTTGTGGAAATTGCACCTCATTTTTATGAGAGGAAGGACGGCGAAGATAGTAAGCTTTGTCCATCTCTTGCTATATGTAACATTTACTTGCTAAAGTGAAGCCTTGGATCAATATGCATGACTTTTTTCGTATTTTAGAAATTACGACATCTATGAAAGTGTAAAACAATCTTTTCATGGTCTCATGGACATGATTTCATGAACACCATCCCATTACAATTTTGAATCAGTATTCTCAGTTAGGGGTGTTTGGGATTGCATATTCGGTTTATTGCTTATAATGTTTACAGGCTATAAAGTAAGCACCTACTCAAATGCTTATATACAAGTGCTTATCTCATCAAAATTGTAGAGAATAAGCTAATTTAAAATAAGCTATCTTAAACACTTTAAAGGTGCTTTTTGTGACTCAAAAAACGCAACAAGCACAACAAATATGCAATCATAAACGTACGCTCATATATGCACAAGCAGTTGCTAACTTACTATTTTATGTACTTCCATATTTTGAAACATAAATTTGTCAATCCAAAACTAAAAACCTCGTATAATAGACTAGCTTCATGGTCCGTCCGTATGGACGGGCTAGCTTTATAAGTTTATTTGTTAACATATACCATGCAGAGAATCGTGAAATAAAACGAAAAAAGAAATGCACAAAGTGTTGATTGTTTGCGTGAAATAACTACAATTCGCTTTCTCTTATATGACTATTGGTCGTCTTAATACTAATAAAAGAAACACGTTACATAGTAGAAAATATAATAACCTTACACATTACATAGATGTACAACTCGTATATAAACAACCTGTCAAAAATCAACAGTTGCATTAAAATTATGCAAAATCAAATATTTATAAATTACAAACGAAATCTGTATCCTTAAGGTAAAAGACACAATTAAAAAAATAATAATAATAATAAAGAAATTAAAAAATTAAAAAAAAAAATGGCTTACTGATGAAAAAAAAGGTTTGGTAATTAGGTCTTTCAATTTGAGTAAATAACGTATTCAAAGAATATTTTAAATTATTATTTAATTTGATATTAAATTAACTGATTTGATATTTTTTAACAAAAATTATTGGATTAGCTATTTAACTAAAATATTGGTTGGACTACATATTAAATGTTGAATATTTAATAATCATATTATTGTTACTAGTAACCTTAATGATAAATAAGGGTGAAGAATGAAAATGACACTTTTTGGAAAATGATACATATCATACACGTTATTTTTTAAAAATATAATAATTTAAATGTTCAAAGCATTGTAAATTCATATTCGTATTCCGAGAACAAAAAGACAATGAATATAGTTTTAAAAAATACATATTACCAAGTGTTTTAGTACGTGTTATTGTAGAAAGTTAATGTCCTTTTAAAAACAAAATTAAATGGACGAATTCAAACTTAAAAGGGCAAGAAAAACATTCGATACATGGATTGTGAAAACAGCAAGGTCAAAATCATCAAAATTAGTGACGTGAACTTAAGCTTATATGATTTAGCGCCGAATGATTTGACTACTATGAATGAAAAAGATCGTTTGACAGATTGTTCTGAATATGGATTTTTGGAATAATATTCAATTTTCTATCTAACGTTTTATGAGAATAATAGTTATTTTTCGGTTATTAACTATCTAATATATACTTTATCATATAAATTATTTATTAATTCAGAAATTTTTGTAGATCATTTATTTGATTAGTTTTGGGGTTAATATTATCTACTTTGTAGTAATTTCACTCAATATTGATACAATCCACAAATTTGTTAGATGAACGTGTATGTCATGCATAACTTGAAAACAAAAAATCTTTGTGCATAAAATTACATAAAAAATGATGATTTCTTTTATGATAAAATTAGTTATATGTAAAAGAAGTTTGTTAAGAATGTAAGGTTAAAATGAGTTATTTATAAGTTACAAAGTTTAATTTTGTAGAACAATAAAATACTTGAAAATAAGTGTTGTCGAATAGGATATAATTTTAAAAGAGTTTGCTGCTGAATGAATTTGGACGTGGTAGATGCTAAGCGATTCAAAGGCTCTACGAATGATTAAGTGGAATAAAAAAAGTTATCAAACAATGTTGTCTTGCTGACCGATTCAAAGGTGCTCTGAAGCAACCCATTAAGAGGCTATCAAACACCCCAATAATTTGCTTTTTGTTTATGAGGCGGAGATGATATGGACTTAAAATGGTGACATATTATTGAGTTATCATTTACACTCTGTTCTCGAGTTGAAATTTGAGAGGAAAGGAAAGGAAACGAAATGTTTTTTGTGTTCTTGAGTTTCTTTTTAAGAGATGAAAGGGAAGTGGAGAGGAAGATGGGAGGAAGTTTTCTTAATAAAATCTTGCTCCCATTTTTGGGAGGAAAGGGAAAGGAAACGGAATTGATTGTTGTGTAAAGACTAGTATACCCTTTTTAAAACATTTGACATTAACAACTAAAGGGAATTTGCACAAGTTATTTTCTTTTTCCTTCAACTCAAGAACATGATTTATGATTATTTTCCTTTTCCTTTTCTCTATTTCAAGAACATATCAACTAACACTTCATTTCCTTTTCCATTTTTTTCCCATTCCTATTCTTTTCCATTTACTTTCACTCAAAACTCAAAAACTGAGTGTTAATGTGCCATGTAAAAAATCATACATTTTATATAGAGTAAGATTTTGCGAACAACTATCATCCACGTGGAAAAGAGTATTTGAACTTCGTCTTTGCATACAAACAAGTAAACTACTAAGGTGTTGTTTGTTTTTTTAGAGGTTTTATGTCTGAATATGAATACCACTTCTGAATCTGAATGAGTGGTCCAAAAGTCTGAATCTGAATTATTTTAGACTGTCTGTTTTTATGTCTGAATAAACAAAAAACAATCGTTTCGCTAAAAAACAAAACAAACGACCCTCCATTCGTGATTATTAATAAAAAATCAATACCAAGATGAGGAGATAAGGATTGAAAAGAAGTATCACTAAAGTTTAGGCTTTTCAGATGTAATCAGACGTTATTCAATTTCTGAACGAATCAGACCCTATTCAGATGTATTCAGACTTCAGATCTCAAAAAAAAACAAACAGTCCGAATCTGATTACGTCTGACCGAATCAGACTTCAGACGCCATTCAGATCTGAAAGAAAAAAACAAACACAACCTAAGTTTCTCGTTAATACAACCAACAAAATCAGTTTGTCGTACATAAAGTGATAATTGTTCGTGTCTAAAACTCTAAATCAACATGCTTATATTACAACAATGACAACAACAATATGTATGTGAGAGTTAAGATGTAGTCAGTTATACCTTTTAACTTAAGATAAACTCGGGGATAAGAAGAGTGATTTTAGAGAACTCAACTTACTAATCTAAAAGGATGGACTTTATATTGAAAACTTATTTCTCTACTGAAATTGAAAATGTGTACATAATTCAAACTAATATGAAAGACAGATAAAAAGGTTCCAAAATATTTAAAAATGATGTGTTTATTTATTTAGTTGATGGTCAAGTTATTTAAATTCCAAACTAATATGAAAGACAGATAAAAAGGTTCCAAAATATTTAAAAATGATGTGTTTATTTATTTAGTTGATGGTCAAGTTATTTAAATTCCAACAATTTCTCATTCCCACTTTATCATTCATTGTTTCACCCCCAATTTTGGCAAAATAATTTCATCATTGTCATCCACCTCATTTATGTGTTCACTACCAAAATGGCAAGTTTGTTACTAAGCAAGAATTCATGGGTTTAAATAGAATAGTTATGGAGTGTAAATACCCAAAAGGATCTAGCCTATAAATAAACTTGAACTCACAATTGAAATACATTTTTGTTATACATAATATACTACATTGAAAACAAACAAACACAAATGTGGTAACCATAATGTCATAAGCCACCAAATCAAGGTGTGTATTAAATGTTTGAACATAATATTTGTAAATGTTCACCAAAAAGTTTACTTTATCATAAGAAGAAATATGTACATGACCTTTTTGTTGCTTAAATAAATACGTTTAGTAGATTCAACTTTGAGTAACTATGTAAATAATCATTCAAACATTTTAAAATAAGCTAGCTCATACAATAAGCTTTGTTTGTGAGACAGGATTATGGAAGCTTCTATAAGGCACAAGCATCTATAAACCCAAGTCAAATGAAACGAGCTTATGGGGGCTTATTGTTAGTAAAATTATTTAAACGCCCTTCAAAATATAATGGATTATCAAGCAAAGTCTGAAAATATATCTGAATTTAATTTGATGTATTTTTATGCGATTTTACATTAATAAATTTCAGCTCCATCTAATTCGCCAAACAACTTTATAAAAATATAAGCTCCACCTCACAACTTATAATATAAGCTCAAACTCCAGCTCCAGACCATTTCGCAAAACATACAACCACTTCTCTCTGCTACACTTATTAAAGTATATTTTTATGCTGATCGGGTGTAAACAAACCGAGTTAAGTTGAAGGGTGAATTTAACAAATATCCCAAAAAATTCAAAGATCAATTGGGGCAATCCTAGCCACTCATTTTTCAATCATAATTAAAAAACCCATTACCATTTTTTTATTTTTATTTTTTTTTAACAAAATATCTAACAAATGGTAAATCGTTAAAACGACAAAAATACACAATTGCGACGAGAATTTTTTAATCTTTCAATAGACGGTCGAGTAAATTGCAAAAAGCGTCCTTGTGGTTTGGCCAAATTGCACTTTTGGTCCCTGTGGTTCATTAAGTGCAAAAATGGTCCGGATTTGGCACTGTTTCATTCACTTTTGGTCCCCCATATTAACCGGCGTTAAGTGAGTCTAGTTAGCACTTACACGTTAGCCCTTAATGCTAACAATCGTTGCAGCAGCCGTCCTTTAAACTAATGGCCAAACTACAAGGACTATTTTTGCAAATTACTTTTTTTTCGATTTTTTTTTTAAATTTTTTCAAAAAAAAAAATTCGAAAAAAATTTCAAAACAAATTTACTCTTTTTTCTCGTTTTTTTTTTTTTTTTTTTTTTTTTTTTTTAAATTTTTTCGAAAAAAATTTCAAAAAAAAATTTACACTTTTTTTTTTCGAAATTTTTTTTTTCGAATTTTTTTTTTTAAAAATTTTTTCTTTTGTTTTTGGAAAAAAAGTTTGTTATATAAAACGTTTTATATAAAAAAAAACATTTTAATATAAAAACTTTTCTATTTTTATATAAAAAACATTTTTATATAAAAACTTCATTAAGTAAATGGCAAAAATGTTTTTTTTTTGAAATTTTTATATAAAAATGTTTTATATAAAAAACGTTTTTTTCCCAAAAACTAACTTTTTTCCAAAAACAAAAAATTTCGAAAAAAAGAGTAAAATTTTTTTTAAAATTTTTGTCGAAATTTTTTTTTTTTGAATGAATTTAAAAAAAAAAATCGAAAAAATAAAAATTTCGAAAAAAAAGCGTAAACCTTTTTTGAAATTTTTTTCGAAAAATTTTTTTTTGAAAAAATTTTCAAAAAAAAATATCGAAAAAAAAGAATAATTTTTTTTTGAAATTTTTTTCGAAAAATTTTCAAAAATAAAATTCGATTTTTTTTTTTTTTTTTGAAAAAAATTTCAAAAAAAAAATGGAAAAAAAAAGTAAATTGCAAAAATAGTCCTTGTGGTTTGGCCGTTAGTTTAAGGGACGGGCGCTGCAACGATTGTTAGCCTTAAGGGCTAACGTGTAAGTGCTAACGGAACTCACTTAACGCTGGTTAACATGGGGGACCAAAAGTGAACGAAACAGTGCCAAATCCGGACCATTTTTGCACTTAATGAACCACAGGGACCAAAAGTGCAATTTGGCCAAACCACAAGGACGATTTTTTAATCTTTCAATAGACGGTCACTTCGATATATTTTCGCCTAATTTATTTCTTTTTCGTTTTTTATAGGTATTGAATGTTACACCATACGAAATGACATGTAATTTGTAATGTGAGTTTTACAATTCAAATCCCAAATCACATGTGATTTCACAAAATCACATATAATTTTTAAAATTACAAATCACACGTGATTCTTTTAGACGTAAATTCGACACTCATAAAAAAAACTTGAAATGTTCGTCGAAAATATATAGAAGTGCCACTTTAATGAAAAATGATTTTATGCTGAACATGATGTGTAATTAGTTTTATTTAACGATCAACGTATGAGATATTTAACTTTTAGAAAAAATTATGTAAGTAATTTTTTTAGTTTTGATTACAAATAATTAGATGTTTTGTGATATTTGTTGAAATAAAACTTTAAACCTTAGAGCAAGCGGTATCATGACATTTGCCCATGGTCAAGCCTTAACGCAGGCGCGTTAAGGGGTAAGTTATGGTTGCGATGTACCAGGTAAAAGGCCTGCATTATGCCCTGTGTTAACACCTTAACATATGTTAAGGGTAAGTTGGAAAAAAAAATCATTTTGCCCCCTGTAACGTCCATATAACCGTTTGATTTTAAATTTAAAAAAAAAAAAAAAAAAAAAAAAAAAAAAAAAAAAATCATTTATACCCCTCTAACGTCTATAAAACGGGCAGTTTACAAAAAATAAATAAATAAATAAATAAAAATAAAAATAAAAATAAAAAATAACCCTTTTCTACCACTATAAATACCCAATTAACACAACTTTTTTTTCACACTTCCACAAGGATTCAAACGTGGCGTTTTGGATGAATTCGGAAAAAAACAGAATCATCAAAAAAATAGAATTTGCAACCTCGCCAGTAGATGTAATTGTTTTTCGTAATATATTGTAGTTTCCTTTATGTCGTATTTTATTATTTTCGTAGCTTTTTCTTATCGTTGTAACGTTTTTTTTTTTTTTTTTTTTTTGGAATGTAACGTTTAAGTTTTAATGTTATGTTTTTTTGTTAAATGAAATATTAATTTTAGTTTAGGTGTTGAATTTGTAAATTGTTGAGTTATGATAAGGGTGTTTTTTTAGTTAAGATTAAAAAGGTTAAAGCTAATGTGATGCTAACGTAACACTGAGTTAAACTTTGACGTGAGGGCATGATAGCCCTTGCTCTTACTAGAGTTTCTCTTTTTCACAAATCCAAAAAGATACAATCATAACCTAGAAAAAGACTACTTTAATACATAATATAGTTAACTAGTCTTTACGACAATATATTTAGTTTGATTTACACCAATTTTTATCTTAAGTGTGTATACTCACAATTTACTAATGTTGATGGAAACATGAAATCAAGCTGAGTTTTAGTAGTTACACCGACACTTTGTTGTTATCTATTTATTTACGTATGAGTTTTTTTCTCGTTATGTTAATAGAAAATGCGAGTCTTTAATTCAAATATATGTAGTCTAATCGATGTATTTCTTTGACTCTTTCTGCTAACAACTCTTAAATATGTACATAGTAAAGTTAGAATTCTATTTTTTTAGGACATTAGCTGCCTGACTACGAGGCCACTTTAACAAGCAAATTATAAATTATCGTAAAATATTGATAAGCGAGAACACTTATTGATTCACATGTTTGGTGTTAAGCAATAGTGTGCGTTAAAGCCCTATAACACGATCCTATGGCATTAGGCAATACCGCTCCTTGTGTTACGTCTCAACGTCAGCCAAACCATAGGTTTTGTGTGTTATTTTAAAAATTGTAGGCCTGTATCCTACAACTTGAGTGATAGAGAGAAAGTGTTTTTTGGTTAAGTTATAATTTTTGAGTTATAAGAGAAAAAACTGAGGTATCAGCACTTTTTGCTATAACACTGTAGTATAACACCATGGGTACCTAGTGCTTTAAAAATAATATGCAAAAACACTGCTCAAATGAACTATTAAAGCCTTCTATTCTATAATAGTTCGATAAATTATCATTGCGTTAAAATCGTTCTAGAGAAAATATATATATGACTAATGATAATACCAGTGATCACATCATAACCAATGATATATTATAAAAAAACTTTTGAAACAAGGGTGAATATTAAAAGGGTTAGTAGTTACTTACCACCACTAATAAGCATGTTACTTATTACAATCGGTTGAGCCACGTTGAGGCACGATACTTCCAGCTCCTACATCGTTGGCATTTTTAGTCTTCACCACCAAATCCATTCAAACTTATATAATTCAATTTACAATAAAACCAATGTACTATATATGTACAAAACCGTATAACCAAACATATATCGACACTTGAATAGTTCACACTGTTTGATTTTAACAAGGTTTCATTGCTCACACGTTGCAGCGGGATTAAATCAATATCGTGCACAAAATTTTAATCAATATCATCAGAAATATGATGCTAGAACGATACCATATGGTCCATTCCACTATGCCCTTTTCAATAATTGTCATGTACGATTTATTCTCAACCAATTTTTGTGGAGCTAAGCAATTTTACTGGACCGTCTTGGCAATAACGCTGGTAAAACAAGCGTTTTAGACCACCAGGTATCATGAAGAAGCAAAATTATTCATTCGGGTCCCACGGGGTGCTACGTCACCATGACATACCTCCCTTTACAACCCCCCTTCCTATAACATACCACAATTTACTCATTTAGGACCCACCACTAACTATTTTTTATTTTTTTATTCGAATAAACTAAATTCATTTCATAAAAATAATAATACAATACATCAAATAATACAAATAACATTTATAAAAAAATAAAAAAAAGTTCTTAAAAAAAAAGAATAAAACTGAAGGAAAAAAAAAAAACAAACATTTGCCACTATCATCTTTGGCCCAAATAACACAAATGAGTCTTCTTCTTCATCTGCGTACACACAGTCACACACATTACACGCATAACACAATTGAAAAACCAAAAAAAAAAAAAAAAAAAAAAAAACATTTGATATATAAAAAATACCCCACTTGTCAGTAAACTTGGCTCGCCGTCTGCACGAGCAAGCTTCCTTCGGCGAAGCATGGCGATGATGGACGATCATGGCAAGGAACGGCGAGGGTTCCACGTTGGCACGGCGAGCCACGAGGAACCCCACACCGGGTAAAACAAGCTCTTAGGCCTCTAAATTTATACGGCTCTATAAAAGTGTCAACTGTTAAATACTGAAATAATGTTAACATGAAAATAATACTCCGATAACTCCAAATTTCAAAGATATCAGAATAGAACCGAAGCTCTAACATGTGTAATTTTTTACCTAGAAATTATATCACTTTACGCTTCTAAAAAATTTGAGACAAACCTCAATTCTAATGTTCGTCAAAAAAATTTCTAAGTTTAGCTTAAAAAAAGGCTTAAACTTTGGCACTAATCGATACTACATATTTAGAGAAAACACATTTGCTTTAATTTTAAACACTTAGAAAATGAGTAATGTTTTATACTAAAATATCACTATTTATAAATGGCAATACAATATATTAGAAAATTTAAATACTTCATTATAGTTTAAACAACTATTTTTCTTCACGTCCACTTACTCCATACTCATATATACATAAAAAAAAAAATTACAAACACAAATTAATGCTACTACATATCATCGCGGCTGTGCGTGTATAAATACAACATACATGTAAGTTTGCTTAGCATCTAATGAGATCTATTTTTTAGTATGTATTATGCACAAATGGATTGATACGTACATAGTTTCTCTACATACATACGTGCTATTAAATAAATATTTTTTATTCCAATTGAGAAGAAAAAATATACATAATGTAAAGAAAGAAAGAAACACACAAACACACAATGTCAATAATAGAAAGGCAGTGTCACATGATGGCCGACATTTAGTTCTCGTATATCTCACGTGCTTAGTCCCACCCCACTAACTTTGCAAATCAAACTAAAACTTGTCATTTTTAGAAAGATAATATATCTTTTATATAATAAAACAAAACCCCTAGTGGGGACTTTTTCATTTCAAAAAAATCAAATCATACCTTATTGGGTAATATTTTTTAATTATTATTTATTTATTTTAAATAGTTTAATTAAAAATCTATGAATACTTCCATATTTGTCAATAATGTTTGTAATTTTCGTTTTTAGAAAAAAGTGAGTACAAAGTTATATGTGTCAAAAATATAAAAACTTAAAACTTTAAAAGGGCGGAGCAAATCTACAAAAAGATAGGGGTCAAAACCAAACTTTATGTCTCCCTTCAACATACGCCACTCAAAAAACAAAAGAAAAAAAAAAAAAAAAAAAAAAAAAAAAAAAAAAAAAAAAAAAAAAAACAGAAACAAAAAACACGACTATGTTTCTTCCAACCCACTCTCAAGTCGAACCCTAAAGGGTGAATCTGTTTCACTTTTGTTATTGTTACAGAATATAAGTTTGATAATATTTATAGAATAACAAAAACTCTTTCAATGGTCTAAAGGTATGATTTTTGAAATCTAATTAGCTTATTTTGTTTAAAATTGATATAGGGCTTTTAGTTACATTCTAGAAAAGGTTTGTGAATTTTCCATTAATTTTGTTTCGGTCGGGTATAGGCGAAGACGGCTTGATAACATCACTTCTCGGCGGAAACAGCAAGGGAGTAAGGATAGCGGATCACTTTCTGTTTCAGAAAACCGTTTTCGGGGACAGTCCATCCGAAAGAAATTTTTCAAATTGTGAAAAAAAATTAGGGTTTTATTGAAACTCTAATTTGAATAAAGATGAAAAGGAAGAAGATCAGAGAGTAAGAGGATTGGTGGCTATGAATTGGTTATTAAATCTGCAGGTATATACATGTTTTGATGCGTCTTTGATTTTATGATTTTATGACTGGAGCATGTTGCACAGTCACAACAAAAGGTTAACCAATTGGGTCACGCACAAGCACAGTCAAACAATCAACAAAATCAAGCAAATCAAATGTCAATTCCTTTACCTCGAGGATCATCAAGGTGCGTCTGAGGTTATGGAACTTAGTTAGGTCTTTGTAAATTACTTTTGTGCCATAAATCTGGATGTTAGTTATAAATAATTACTTCCACTACCATTTGTAAGAAACTAAGAATAGCAGTCTCGATACAGTTTTGATTATGATCTCATTATCATTGTTGTAATCGGATGATGAATCTTTTTATGTTGTCTTTGGCTTTTCAAGCCATTAAAGATGAAAGCATTTTACAAGATGTGACTCTGCATTATAAATGGTGAGGTTATTTTCAGTTGTGTGGTTGTTTAGGCGACATCAACGGATAGATTAGAATGTCATATGTTCATTGAATAATATCAGTTTATCGACAATGCCATGTTCTTTGACTTTTGCATCATAGACTACACATCACCAGATAAATTAATGGCTTTTTAGTGTTACGATTACCACTGCTTTTCAAGTTGTAATTTCATGTGTCAAAAGCATTTATGACGTTGCTAGGGCTTGAATTATGCGATATGTAATGATGTTGTTCCTCTTTTATTAAGTTGAGTAAAAAGTATAGCTCTTATTTCTTCCTAGAAAACCAGTTTGGTCAAAATCATGCTTTATGATATGTGAATCTTATGTTGCAGACTTGGTGATAAGCGGATGAAATTCGTATCAATGTATTGTATAGAAAGTAAGCTAAAACATGACACTCGATTTCTTGCTACGAATTTAAAGCATCATATAGGGTTGTTATTGGCAAGATATACGAGTGAACCAACTGCATTTAGTTGCAACCAAGTTAACCCCATATATTGAGGAATATATAAGGTTGAATATGCTTCTAAGGTTTATGAAGTGTGGCATACCACCAAATAAATTGATATTCTAAGTTAGGTTTTATTATTTATTGTTTTCGTACTTATGCAGGGAAAGGTAATCACAACCGAGGAGAAGCTGCGCTTCCAGTAGCTGTAAAAAGCTTTCTTAGTGAAAAGGGGTACGGTTTCTTCATCATTCTATACACAGGTACTTTAGTTGGTTAAATTCCATGTGTTGTCATTTTTCAAGCTTATTAATTAGTTAGTTATATAAATAACAAGTATTATTACTATGAGGCAAGGACCGGGGTTATAACAGTGCAACCTAATTTCCGTCAAACACTCAAATGTCAGCTGCTCTATCGAAATCATTATAGCCTTAGACATGTGCAATGCGTTTATGATTAGCTAAAGTTGTCATCGAGGCTACTACCAATTTTTTTATATTGATTGAACACTATATTTACGTCAAAAGCATCTCATTAGATTGATTTAGTTGATTTTTCTTGGCCAAAATTTGCGTTTTAGAATGATGTAGTATTCATAGCCTTATTAAACATATTTCCGTGATTATAATCTATAAAACAAATCCTGTTCCTAACAAATAATCATAAGAAGAAGGCATGCAACAACTGAGTGCCAAATGTTCCATAGATAGTGCCAAATATTCTCAATTTCACACACTTAAAACATAGTTTGGTGACCTGCATATACATGTTCAGTACCTTAATATCTTCCATAGAAAACTATTTTGAATACATCCTATATTATATAAAAGATGAACACAGGTCGTTTTAGTGATTATAAGTTGTTTAATTGTTTAGCTTTACGAGTTTTAAATGACTAGAATGTTTTATAGTTAGTTGTACCTGTTTGTTTACTTTCAGCTGTATGTACGGGTTGATAAGATGCGAATATTAGTTATCGGTTGTTTAAGTAGTAGGCACGGACTCACGATGGCTCTTGAAGGAGTAACCGTTGGATATATGGTTATGTAAGGAAGGATTTGTAGCTTATTGATAATTTGATATCATTTTTGCAAATTAATTGGTTCAAATGCTAACTATTTTGTGTCGTAAAATTATGTACAGTATGTATAAGCAGTTGTTTATTCAAAAAGTGGTGTGGTATAAAACTTTAGTTGGCTAATAAGCAACTGATTTGTGATCGTGGTAGACGTTATAGGCTTTATAGCTATAATGACTAGAAAGACAAAAGTCAACCGTCATTTCCTGAACTTAGTAGGCTTCAATATGTTACTTTAATGATTAGGTATTTCCTTTAGAATTGATCTGAGTTTGTGATGTTTGTTAGCTTACTATTATCTCTTCTGTCAAAAAATGCATTTTATATGATTAAGTAGCTTTGCATTATAAGGTGTACAGGTTATGTTTTGAGTTTATGACAATAGGCTATAGTTCTAATAACTACAAAAAAAATATAAAAAATAAAATAATAATAATAATAATAATAATAATAATAAAAATAATAAAAAAATGGTGAACTCGATTGTATAGTAAGTCTTCCGTAGTCCTACCATCAATTGAGTTTATATTAATTGTTAGCAGTTTGCTTATTTAGGATATTGCTAAAGTCGTTGGTGATCAGATCATTTGGTTTCCGTAGTCCTACCATCAAGTGAGTTCAAGGTTTGTCAATTGAGTTTAACTTTTTAGCCAAAAACTCATGTGGCTATGATAACCAGAGTGTTTGTACTAACTATGTGAATTTGATTTCTCAGCAGTATTTCAAATAATAATATAATCTTCACCATTAAAGCGATTAGGAAGTAATAGGCATTTGAACCCTTTCATTGTTAATTGGTATTTGAAGTTAGACCCGTTGGAGTTCAAAATAGAACCAATTCGACCCATATTGGTTATGGTATACAATATTATTCTTTTATACTTTTGATTATAGCTTAAAATAATGTGTGGAATAAAGTTATTAAAGCTAAACATCCCCTGAGCTAATCGGATTTGAAAGATAGTGCTTTGAGTTGGTATAGTTCATTCTTATTTTAGATTATATGGTGTTTTGTTACTTGATTGAGAGTGCAGAACGTGTTGTTCACTTTATGGCCAGCTGAGATGTATATATTTGAAATGTTATAACGAGGCATTCAATGATAAATGGCCGGTTGATAATGCATTGTATTATATGAAAAACAACTTTTTTGCTAACTAATTTTGTTCAACTAATCATAAATAGTATTTGACCCATTTTAACTATGTGTATACAAAAGAATTCATATTTTTCATCCATAAAGTAAAAATATTAGGACATATTAAGTTGTTTTCTTTTTAATCGATAATAATACATAATTAAAATTTTAAAAAAAATCCCGTGCGTGCACGGGTATTATGACTAGTTTACATATACATCAAAATATACTTGTTACATCTATGATTTGAAGTCACAAACATTTACTTGATAAACAATTAAACATTTTTATTCACACGATATTGCTAGACCAAAAGATCATTGGTATTACATGCTTGCCGATACTTGTAGTTAAAATAGACCATATTAGAATAATACTCTTACATACATAAAGTGTGCACCTCAATCAAAAAGACCAATATTAGCGTAATGGTTGTGGACGATACTGGACGTATACCGTAAAACGTAAGTCATGAGTGATAGGTCTAAATACTGCTCCTGTGTCTCTGTAGTGATGGTATTACACGACTCACTTCTTCTATATTAATCATGACGTAATTTTTAGACAAAAATACACCGTTGGTCCCTAAACTTTCCCAAAAAAAGCATCGTCTGGGCCCCAAACTTGGGATTTTAGTCGCCGTGAGTCCAAACTTGGGTTTTTGAGGCCGATTGCGTCCCTTGACCCGTTTTCCCTTGGTCAATGTTCCGTTTTTTGTTGTCAAATCCCGTTATTCTTGTTAAATGACTATTTTGCCCATATATAATCTCATCCATCACTCTTTTCTTCATTTCATCCATATCTCTCTGGCCAAAAAAGTTACTATAATTCTTGTTAAATGACTATGCAAGATTACTTATGCACACAAGGTGCTCGATGAAATTCCTCAACCAAGTGAAAAACTTTTAAAACGTAAAAGATGTTTTATACGATGCCGAGACAAGATGAGGTGTTCAGGTTATGGTGGTGTTGGTTGTAAGAGATTGTGTTTGGTTTTATTTGTTTAGAGACAAAAAGTGTTGCTGTGGTGATTTTTGGTGAGCAGAAGATGTAAGTCCGTGTCTCAATGGATGTAAGTTTGCTCATTTTACTTGTTGTATACTCATGAAGCTTGCATACATTTAGGTATAAAAATTTATATTTTTTTATTGTTTTCGCCTTTAATTGCAGAGTTGGAAGATGGGAAGCTACCAAATATGCTCAATTAGCACTAGTTCATTACAACAACAATGTATCAAGATAGAGATTAAAGTCACAACCTGTAATTAGTTTCGAAATGCAATGCCAAACACCCTTCAAACTGTGTCGTAAAAATTAAAGTTACATGAGTTGTAACCCTCGTAGCATAGGTGAGCATCTCACGTTTTGTTTAAATACGCATGCTTTATTTATTTACTTGTTATAAACAGGACATTCCTGACTTCTAAACGATGATGATTAGCTGTTTGATTCTAGTACATAGTGGGTCAGTAACTCTATATAGTTAATTTACAAATACTGGGTAGTAACTAGTGTTTTTGTTGAGTATGTGTTTTGCCATGTTATCCTAGTATCAACATTATTGCATTAGATTAGTGAATCATGGGTAGCTCACGATTGTTTTAAGATTTCATCATAGTTGTTAAAGGCGCTCGCCATGTGCGCCTAGGCAACAGGCGAGGGCGAGGCCCACCTTCACCGCCCAAAACCCTAGGCCCAGGCCCACATAAATATTAAGCGACATATTCCAGTTTTCCGGCGGTTTGTGGTGCTAGACTGCTCGGATGGAGCTCAAATCTTCCAGATCAGAAGAGGATCTCCTGATCTATCGATTGGTATAAGGGTTTGGGTTCGCCGGGAAATTTTCCGGCGACGGCGGTTACCGGCGGTGACGGTGGCTGCCGGAAGATTGGCCGGAGGTGGTGAGAGAGACGAGTGAGTATAGAAGTGTGTGTGTGAGTTATGAATAAAATATAAAAATTTTCCCCTTTTATACCCAGGGAGGGGTCGAACATGTACAAAGCAAAGTGTGGGGGTAGTTTTCTTATTAATTCATCGACAGGTTGACATGCTTCATTTTTAGTTTAGGTTTCATATTTGTCGTAGTTGTTTGTGGTGGTGTAGTTTTCTTGTTATGGCATACTATCTCCGTATGTTTCGTTTTCAGTTTAATGCAATTTTTTATCGTGTCAAAATATTAAATGGTATTTGGTAATTTGAATGGTATTTAGTGTTTTTTTTACCTAAGTGCGCTTTTTTTTTCGGGCCCGCGCTTTTTTTGCGCCTCTCGCCTAGGCCACATTTTGGGTCTTTGCGCCTTGAATTCGCCGTCGCTTTTTACATCTATGGATTTCATTCAAGGTTAGGGATAATGGTTTAAAAATGGCTAAGACACAGTCACACACAGAAAATGTAACTAATTAGATATGCTTTCATGTAAATGTTCTCTTTTTAAATGCTTATATGCTTTTGAGTTCATTATTTCAAATTTCCTTATAGTTTCCTTGTTATTGAGTTTATATACTAATATCATGTTTTATTCTATATTTGTCTCTCTTGAATAAAGACAGCCAGAAACCACACCAACCGAGTATTCAAGGGCAAACAAGGAGCTTCAGAACCTCAATGCTAACATGGATCTCATAAGTAAGTTGAGGGCCATTGAAAAGGTGATTCCTTGTGCTTATGATTAACTGAAATTAAGCTTATGTCATTTATTTTGTCTTGAACGGCGATCACACACACACACACACACACACACACACACACACACATACACACTATACATGGTTCTGTAGTAGTCAAAGCAACTTTGTCCCTTTTGTGTACCCATCGGGCGCAGCCCTTTCGGGGTTTCTTAGTTATTTGTGTATAGTATAGAAAGTGAACCTCTTTCGAATTAAGGCAAAACGTATAAGAAGTGCCATAGAGAACACCTTTTTGGACTATTTATAATTGGAAGGATCAGTTGTATTGTAGTAATAAGAAAAAGTTAGATAGAAATGAAAACGGACCAGCAGTTGTTAAGGCGCGGGTCAACCTCACTCAAAGTGAAATGATATATAACGCGCAAGAACCTGTATTAGAATAGGAAAATCCAGACATTTATTTTTTCAGAGTGAAGTGGTATCCTTTGAGTATCATAATTAAGAAACTTTATAAATATTGGCAGCAGGTAGCCTTTTATTACGGATAAGGATCCTCTCATGTTCATTTGAACATGAGAGGTAAAGTTATGCATGTTATGATTGTACATGTGAATTAAAATAAAATAAATGTTTTGCAATGATGGCAATGTACAATCATAACATGCATAACTTTACCTATCATGTTCAAATAAACATGAGAGGATCCTGATCCTTTTATTACATACCCATGAGGCCTTGAGAGATGATAAAATATGGGACAAAAGATCAAGGATACAAAAATCACTTGACATTCCAGTAATGGGTCAACACTGTACTACTTTAAGTTGTAAGAGATTGGGGAAACATGTATGGCTGCCAAATCCAGTCAACAGAAGGATCGCATGCCCACCAATGTCCTTAAATAATCTCCTCATTAGGACACCTTGCTAGGAAATTATCTGTGGTTTCTTATCGCATCAGTTTCTGCTTTTTTTGAAAAAGAATAACTACTTAAAGTAGTTATATTTGATTTCTGGTAGGTTTTAAGCATATTAGTTTCATTACATAGAGATTAAAGTCACAACCTAGCATCTGCATATGTTAATACACATAATTGCAGCCTTTGTATCTTTGTATCTCACTACTGCTTCTATATAAGCAATGTCCCGTTGTTGATCTCATAGTGAATTATTTACGTGCTTTATAGTTTAGACTATGGAACTGAGAATGCTAATATATGTTTATAAACTTTGCATTGCAGCGGTTATGCGATCAGATGGGTTCGAGTATCTAAAAGAGAAGTTTCCCAGATTGCAGTCCGAACTTTTGAAGACAATTGCAGAATGTGAAGAGGACTATAGCAGCAGCGGTGGGAAGTCTCGTAGTGTTTGTGCGCAACTCTCAGATGGTGGAGATACGACAGGGAGGAGGGTGAGGAAGAGGACTTGGATTGTAGAAGAGCATTGATCATAACAAAAAAATGTTGTAGCGCGTGGGGGCAAACGTTAGTGGTTTTGGGGTGGCTAACTCTTAACATGATTACATGATCGTCTTATTATGAAATTTTTTGAAAAATCGATATATGCATATGTAACAAAAAAAGTTGTATTAACTGTAGATTTGTATTTGGCAAATTTTACCAAATTCATTGTTATATGTAATGGTGGTGGACTGGTGGTTGTAAATTACTAAATTGTAGAAATATATTGATTGTTTGGTTTAAAAAAATCTGCATTTGTCTGATACAAGTATTTGTTTTCTTTTAATGCTAATTTTAGGTTACAAAGTGGTAAATTTAACCGGGTTACAAATTGATGGAACAAGCAACATTGAGAAAATGATTAGTTGAATCGTCGAGAGCTAAGCATGGATCCTCATTGAAGTGGGATTAACAACATATGGGCAATGACATAAAAATCCGCTTATGTGAATGTTCGATCCAATGCAATTAGTAAATAGTGTAGGTGTTTTCGCGATTTGAGAATGATGATGGTGTTAATTTTAGAGAGAGAAGCAGAAAAAAGAGATGAAGAGAGGGTGGTGGTAGTGATGGTTTAACTTTTTGATTTAATACACCGTTCGTCCCTAAGGTTGTACCACCATAATAATTAACCAAAACGATGAAATGACCATTTTGCCCTCATGTGCAAGGCACATGGGGGAAAATAACAGAAGTTGACTGAGCATTACGGTCAAAGGGACGCAATCGGCCTCAAAAACCCAAGTTTTGGACTCACGGCGACTAAAATCCCAAGTTTGGGACCCAGGCGATGCTTTTGGGAAAGTTTAGGGACCAACGGTGTATTTTTGTCTAATTTTTAGTGTTACTTGATTATAGTAAAAGAAATGATTTAAACAAAGACGAATCGAGATTTAGTGGTCGCAAATGAAAATCAAAACAGCAAACTAGTTGCAAATTGTAAAGGACTTAAAGTCCAGGGCAAATGCTCAATGTTTGGGCAGGCTTATGTATTACATTATAGACTTTTTTATAAGATGAGGTTATCTTATCATACTTGGGCCCTGTCCAATAGCTTCTTTTACCTAGGAGACAAAACTTTATAACATGTAAATCGAAAAATAATATGTTTTTATTATTTATTTATTTATTATATTTATTATTATTATTATTATTATTATTATTATTATTATTATAAGTTGATCTAAAATATTTTCATAACAAATTTGAGGTAATCTATCATTCTTAAGTTAACAGGAAGCTTTTTAAACCGTTTCATTTGTATATGTAATGTGTAGCTGAGGCAAAATTTTGTTCTAATTAATCGATGACTAAAAAAAAGGTAATGTTTAAACATGTTGTTTATCATATAAGTTATTGATAAAAAAATAAAAAAATAAAAAAATTGGGTTATTGTTGAAATAGTTATTGTTATTTAATTAAAACCCCTTTTATATATAGGTAGTTATTGCTTAAGAAAACTAATATCTATAAGGCCTACAAGGCCGATTAATCACCGCCTATGCGTTACAAGTCCACAAACGTTTCCGGTTTTTGTAAATCGGTCAAACAAATCAGTCAACCGTGGTCAACGATGGTTAATGACGGTCAACGGTGGTCAACCTTGCCGTAAATAACCAAACTCATCGTAAAATTGTTTTAATATTTTATAGTCGTTGTTTATATCTATTAAAAGATGTTTTTTTTAAAGAAAAATCTAGCCGAAAATACATAAAATTTGCCGAAAATACCTAAAACTTGCCAAAAATACCGAAAACTTGTCAGAAATACCAATTCAATTAATCACCGATTAATCCCGCCTAGACCGATTAGCTACAGGGGGTCGACCGCCCGACTACCGATTCGCGATTTTTGCAACCTTGCTATCTATAATGGAAAAACCATCTAATCTTGAAAGTGAAAAACTTAAATTAATATTTTTCCTAAATTACCCTTACTACTTAAACAATTAAAAATTTAATGCATGATTCTTATGCATGGCAATTTGAAAAACTTATATTTATTAGTTTCTAAACTAAACATGAGCTTTTATCTCTTATTTTCTTTTTTTACAAATTCATCTCAATCCCGATCTATATTTCAATAACGTTACACGAAACACTTAATCACAATATCTCAATCACAACCTATATAAAGCACAAGTGTGATTCCTATATTTAGAAGGCATAAATCTTCAAAAATCCCCCAAAACTCTAAAAAAAACTCCACCTGACATTTACTCTTGAAATAGAAAGACTGCAAAATTTTAGGGACTCATTTTTCTGTGGAAACATTCAACCATTTGGTTGAAGATATTCGGTGGAACAAATTCAAAACAAAAACACCTACAACTAATTAAACTTAAATCCACTACCATAAACAAGGCACAAATCACTACAAGTAATTAGTTTGATTTCAATTCCGTTTCTCAAATTTATGATTTCAATTTTGATTGGTTGTTTCTACTTCACAACTCGATCATACAATCGCAGAAACAGTACATCATCACAAATCAACCATATTTGGTTTAAGGTAATTTTTATTTTTAGCTTTTGTTCGGATTGAAACCAAATTAGGTTACTCGATGTTTGATGTTTGATGAATTACGGATTAGTTTTGTATGTATCTATGGATTTTGATTATTGGATTTAGTTTTGAAATCGACCTTGACTCCATATGAAGGTTACTGAATCATGCCCGCCAACCATTTGTTAATTTGCTTAAAAGTAGATCAGTAGCTTCGAAACACAACACTTAATCTTGTGGTTGAAGTTTATGTTTTTAATAAACTTTCTATATGATTTGTCTATTTTAGTAACTTATGTTACTGATGCAAACCAAGTGTTTGATGAAATGCCTGAACGAAATACGCAGTAATAAATATTACGGAGTATTTGGTTTCTAAAGTATTCTTTTGTTGAATATAATGGTTTACTATTTTTAAAACCATGGTCCTATCTACTACTATACATGTATCATGATGTAACACCCCCAAATCGGTACAGCAGAAGCATACAAATCGTGGGGTGCTACTCAACAGTTATCACAACACAAGGTACAAAGAACGATTTTACTTCAACCGTTTTAGAAGAGATTTCATAAATTAAAAACATTCAATTTATATCTTTCAAAAGTAATGCGGAAAATACAGGTCAATAAAAGAATTAAAGCGATCCCAAATAGTTTTCAGAGTCATCTATGACCATGTCATGCCCTTCGCCAAGCTCCTCCAAAAATAAGTTACACAGCGGTAAAGATCTAACACCTGAGATAAAACATGCTAAAAGTCAACACAAAGGTTGAGTGAATTCATAGGTTTAAAAGTAAAGTAGTTGATCACAAGATTTCAAGTTAAGAGAAAGTGGGTTACGTTGTTATACACCCGCAAGTTCAGTAATTACCATTGCACTAAGTTCATGACACGAAAATCGTAAAAGAAGGTGGTGGCACGGTGGTGGTTACGCTTACCAACGAAGGAAGAGATGAGAAAAGAAGGTGGTGGCACGGTGGTGACGGCGGCGGTGGTACACGGCTTCACGACGGCAAACCCTAGCTAACCTAAAACAACCTCCTACGCGTCCTTAACAACCCAGGTCTACACCGTCTTGGCCGGATCTACACTCGTCTGCCTTGGATCTGCGTCGCCGGAATCTCGCCGGAAAAGTTAGCGGCGCCGGAAAAACCTTCGAGTTATAGAGAGAGAGAATGGCGGCGAGTGTGTGTGAGTGAATGAGGGCGAAACCCTAATTTGGGTTGTTTTATAAGAAACCAGGGACTGAACTTGCCATTTTTGAAAACCTTGTGCCGGCGGAGTAGATAGATCCAGGGACTAACTGTGCAATTTAGTAAATCTTTTATATATAATCCTTGTGGGCCCCGTTTAACATAGTAAACTTACGTTTTAAATTACGGGACTTTTGCCATTGCGTCCGGAATAATTTTTCTGATAAAATGAATATTCACACGAATAGTTTTCTCGAATTTAATTTAATTAATAAATCGATTTGTTTTGAGTATCTTAGGTTGTGCCGGCTTAATTAATAAGTAATGCTCACGTTTAAACAGATATCATCTGTTTTTCAAACTCAAACAGGTTCAGAGAAGTTTAAAAGCTAAGGAATTTCAAAAATAAATATTTTGGCTAGTAAAATAAGTTTAGGAAATTTACCGGTTGTTACAACACATACCCCTAAAAAGGAATCGCGTCCTCGCGATTCAGTTCGAGTTATAGGTCGGAATAATGTCGGTGAAAAGGTGATGGTACTAGTAGCAGATTTGGGTCTCACTAGGCTTTTTTTTTTTTTTTTTTTTTTTTGGTTTCTCCTTGCCTCTGGGAGGGTACCTAGGTGGTCTGCCATAAGTTGTCTCCCTTAATGATTCCTAGAGTAAGTTTAATAGGGGAAACAGTTTAAGTCTTAACTACGCGATGTTTCACGATTTTTGTTAGAGTGGTCTCCTCTTAAATTATCACGGCCTTAGTCCAATATATGGTTTATATCCTAGAGACGCAAAGTTTCAACCTGGTACATGTGGGGTAGTAAAATGGCGAGGTGACTATCTTCATGATTTTGTTTCGAAGTTGTGTGTTTTCCTTCTCAGGGAAATGGGTAGAATTTTGTTTGAAAACTTTATTTGGGTAAACGTTTGTACGAATTTGACCAAAATTACTCTCCAAGTATTACAAATTTCTTTGTTGGGAATTTACAGTTACGTAAGATGACACAGTTTCAAAAGATTTTAAAATTTTGTAAAACGGGTTTTCAATCATGGTATGGATAAGGTAATTTTCACAAAATTTGACGTTTGACATATCTCAACGAAGTTTGATAAAGTTTTACCAGAAGGATTTAACCATCAAAATAGGTATTTCAGAAAAATATCACTACGAGTTTCAAAGCTGATATAAATGCGTTTTAAGAAAAGTCTTTAAAAGTAAGAACATCAAAGAAGAAGGGTAGTCGAGCATGTAAGTCCACCTATGTTCCTAAATATCCAAGGAAAAGGATCTGGCTGCTAATGCTGAGCGAGGTTCAATGTTTAATATTAGGCGAAGCTCATAGATGTAAGTATCCAACTTTTTTAAATGGTACAAAAAGGTATCCTGACTGAAATTGTTGTACTGGCGGTCTAAAAGGGATAACTCAGTGCTAAGAGGTATCATGCCTTAAACGGTTGCACTAGTGACCTGAGAGGCTTGAATCAATTCCGACACTATGTTGAGAAAAGTCCTTCTTGTTTACAAGGTGAGGTCGGGTATCAGTAGTCGCTAGGTAGGCTAAGAGCTTTTGGCATCCCGGTGCAGAAGTCAGGTCACATAAAAGAAAGGGGTTTTGAGTCTGTGTTGTCTCCTAGAGGGTAAAATTGTCATAAGAGTGATGGTATATTGATAACCTAGTTCAACGCATACACTACTAGTAAGGGAATCAAATCGCATGGAACGAATGAGGTAACTTATTCAGTGATGGAGCAGTATCAAGGCTTGGCAGACTGTTATCTATAGTCTCAGGCAAAGGTGTGGGATCCTCTTCTAAGGTTGGGTTTATTTTCAAAGGGAAGTATTGGTTATTCTGTATGAAGTAATAGTATAAAAACACTTTTCATGGAAGTAAATAGTTCACATGGTGATTGTAAAGTACTTTATAAAATAGTTTGTAGAATAGTTTATAGAGTGATAGAGAATGATTTATTATTTATAAAATAATGACAAAACCATAGTTAAATTCGTGATATATTAGCAGAATAGTAATTTTGGCTTATACAACAACTTGTGAGATGATTTGTATGACAATTCATAGAGTAATAAGAAAATCATTTGTTATTCGTAAAATATTAGCAAAGCTGTAGTTTACTTAGTGATTTAGTAGTAAAATGATTCATCGAGTGACAAAAAAATAGTTTTGTAGAGTAATGGCGAAATAATTTGTAAGCTAATAGTAACACAGTTTTATTGTTTTTAAATCAAACAGTGGCTAAATCAGTACACCGGAGAGTAAAATGGTCCATAAGGCTGTAGTAAAACTTGTAAGATAATTATAACATAGTTTGCAAAAAATTTGGGAAACTGTTCATTGATTTATGAAATAGTTGAAAAGAGGCGAATCGGCTTATTACCTAAAAATAGGGTAGCCTGTACAATGAGTTGTAAAACAATTTATAGGGCAGTAGGGAAATAATTTGTTATTTACTAAATAGCAATAAAACCGCAGTTTGTGTTATATTAGTAGGGCAGTAAATTGGTTTATAAAATAACTGGTGGAATGATGTTAAGAAGTCAATTGATTGTTTATAAAATAGTGGTAAGGTCAAATTTTTTTGTTTTTATGATATAGTAGTAAAACATTTTGTATGATGACCGCAAAATGGTCGGCAAAATAATTGAAAACAGTTTGTATGTTAGATAGCGCCACAGTCCTCTATGGACTCGATTTGTAATTACTAAATGTTCAAAAATAGTGAAAGTATAGAACGTAATTGAAGTATGATGGTACGTAGAAGTTGGAATAAAACCGTATTGCTTAAGTGCGTAAATAACCAAAATGAGATGAGTCAAAATATGAGAGTAAAATGCGGTAAGTTACGAATGTAAGTGAGAATGAGATAAGTATGTACGAAGTTAAGGTAATGATTTGAAACTATTTATATCGCGGCTAATATGCCCCATTAGTGGTGACTATTAAAAACGAAAGTGTTTGAAAAGTAAAACATGTTTAAGATGTGTAAAAAAGGATAAACGAATGCTAATGAGTGTGCTATAGTTGAAAACCCGTGTAAAGTTTAAATGTGAAAAGAGTTGAGTAGACAAAAAGGGGTAAAAGTAAAAGTGTTGAAAATGGTTAACGAGGATTAATGAATGTAGGCTATAGTGAAAAGTGTAATCACATAGAAAGTGTGTAAATATAATAAGTAGGTTTCATATACTCTATGGCGTTTTGTAAAACCCTAAATTCCCGGCTTCACATTTTGACGACTAATTTGAACTTAACCTAAGATTAGTATTATTAGATAAAAGCCTAAAACTATATTAATACATATAACCTAAGTGGTAAATGAATAAAAGTTTGTTACAAAAAAAATTGTCTCAATCCCTATCCTAAACACCAAAACCGGTTTTCCCCCTCCTAATCCCTTTCACACATTTTCTTTAACACAAGGATAAAACCAAATAAAGTTGACCAATAAAAGATTGGAATGATCCCTGATTTGTAGCAAATACACGGCATTTTACCAACTTATACCTACGCTCCATCATTATTTCCGTCACAAAAATATACGGCCTATCCTCTCCTCTCCATTCAAAACTCTAGCAGCCCCTATTAACATTTTGTTCAGCCTCAAGGTCAAGAAGAATAAGGGTTTGAAGGTTCTTTTGATCGTGGTATTCTTGGGTGTTTGTGGTATTGCTTCGTGGGTCTCTTTGGTCCTCTCTTGGTCTCGTTATTTTCTGCATAAGGTAACACATCATCATCTGTTGTTCCTTCATCCATTCGACACCTTATAATCTGTAGTAAACATGTAATATGAACCGTACCATCATGATTTTGTATCATTGCTTGGCCACGTTAAAAACTGATTATGAATACCACATGAAAACGTCACATAAAATCATGATTGTAACATGCTAAAACCTTGTGAATATCGACCCATGAAATTCTGTTTTGATCGACCCACCTACATGTAACACTAAACTGATATGTAAGCCCTAAATTTAATCATTTAATGTACGTCTATTATGCTACACGAATCTGTAAACTCTAATTAATGGTTAACGAGGGCTAGGGCTTGGTGTGTGATTTTATGTGGAAGTTATGTATGTCGTTGTTATTGTGTTTGTGTGTGTGGGTTTTGTGGCAACATGTAGGCTGTATATATGTGTTTTTTTAGGACTAAATTAACCTATGAAACAAGTGGCTAATGATCGGATTAAAAGGGGATAGAACTTAGGGTTATTTCTGTCATAGTGGTATGCTGACCAGATTTTGGGTCGTCTTACAAGGGTCATAAGTTAATGATACAAACGTGTTTTTGCAAGATTTTTGAGGCTAAAACTAAATTCAGGATGTGTGCTATCTGAATATCAAATTTCATAATTTTTGGAGGTCGGGAGAGTAGTCTTTTTATTTTTTGGAGTTCAAGTGTCAAAACTGTATTTTGGATATCTGAAAATCAATTGGTGTTTTTGATTTTTAGTTTCAAAACCATAAGGAATTAAGAGGTCTCATTTGACTGGGATAATGTTTAAGATGTATATGGCTTACTGGAATTTTGGTGGATGTTTCTGAAGTGTCGAAATGGTTTCGTTAAGGGCAAACTTTCTGGGTGTCTGTGCAGTTATCTTTCTGGGCAGGTTTAGAAAAACGATTTTTGAAAGGGCACTTTCACTTAGTAATAAAATATGAAAAAATTAGGGGAAATACTAGACATATGTAGGAGTCACAAATAAAAATTGTAGAGCCTCAGGAGCTCAGTTGATAGGTCTATAAATTCATAAGAAACTTAGTCAGATTTGCATTCTAAACCTAAAATCTGTTTTGACACACTTAAACCTTAACTAGATTAATTATTGATTTGAAACACATATAAAACCTATGTTTTGATTGTTAACTCAGTCTAACCAAATTCTATATTCGACTAAACCTATTTTGATATTACATTTATAACCTAATTAAGTTATGCATTAATTATGAAACCTTAAACCTATGTATTAATCACTTAACTTAAGTAAACCCTAAATATGAATATGTGATTGATAACAAGCATTAAAAATCCGTTACGGTATTAAATGAGCGTATAAGTAATATATGATTATAATTCATGTAGATCCGGTGAAGTCGGAGTGATCCTCTTTCTTGTGTTCTTTTTGTTAGATTTTAATGGAAAAATATTATCGTGTATGTCTAGATTCGAACACGGGACCGAGGGATTGCACACTTTACGTATGAATGATCAAGTAAATAATTAATATATATAATAGTTATGTATTTTAATTATTTGGACACGAAATGATAACTAACGGACGTTAAGTAATTAACGGAATTGACTAACGACCGTTAAGGAATAAAGGAAAGGACCGTTAGTGAAATTTGGAGCAAAAGAAGGATCTAGAACCCATCTAGATGGGGTGGCCGGTTGGGCTAAGGGTTTTCTAACCCTTGGTCGATCCAAACAACCCAACTTGTGCTCCAAGATAGGTTTTGCCTATAAATACAAATCAAGGGTTATTAGTTTTGACCTAGTGCATAATTACTATAACCCTAAAATTTGTGTTTTACCTCTCCTTGTCACCATAACCAATCGTACACTATTCTTAGTGTCGATCCATAAGTTTTTTGTTAAAACAAAATTGTTTTGGTTTTACGTGTTCATTCACTAGCATCAATACTTGATTGGTTATAGTACGTGTGTACAAGAGTTCGGTAATAACTTACTTTAGTTATTCATCTTGGATTGTGAAACAAAAAGGTAAGGGGTTTCACGGTAATCCTATTTGTTTGATCAAGAGAAGAGATTCAAGTTCGATCATTGTTTGTTAGGATCAAAAGGTATGTAACTATTTATTATTTGGTATTCTTTGTATATGTTAAATAAAAGATTCTTGCTTCCGCTATATGTGCTTTGATGTGTTTATTTATTTATTTGATTGTCAAATTATTTAAATTCCAACAGTGGTATCAGAGCCAGGTTTAACATGTAATTGAATTACCGAAACATAAATAAAAATCAAATCTTGATTTGGATTAACATGTGTGTCGATTTGTTTTAGGTTTAGAACATAAAATATAAATCGAATCTAATTTTAGGGGGGGGGGGTTTGACCCCTATTTAATTAAAAAGCTAGTTTTTTTTTTGTAACCCTAAAATTAGGACATGTTTGTTTATGTGTTTATTTAATAAAGGGTTACGATCCTGGTTAATTCATGATGCTTCATGCAAGTTATTCATGAATTAGGGTTTTGTTTATATGCTACGTGTTTTAGATAAATCTAAAATTAGGGAAGACCTAATTAATTAAAATTAATGAATCGATTATGTGCAACCTGGTATATAATTATTAATGCTTACGCTACCAACTTGTTGGTGTATGTGGTCCATTGGGTACAATGCGCTCGAAAACCAATGGGAGTCTTGTTAATTATATACATAATTATTCACATATAGATTATTAATATGATTTATCAAAAGGTTTGCATGTGGCTATATGATTTAATGGTTAAGATTATATGCGTTATTATGTGTTTATTTATTTTTGTTAAAATTACTTGTCTTTTTTGTTTAAAATGTTATTGAATTGTAAGCAAAAAGAGGGTAATTTTTTGTATAAAAAATAAATGGACCTAATAACTATGAAACCTTGATGTGATAAATTATTTATTGTCAAGTCTTATGTGCCGACAGTGGTTCGCTTCGCACTGGAATTTGCTCCCAGGCGAGACTAGCAATTTAATAATTTACGACATAAATTTTATAAGACTTAGTATCATAAACTTTTGATTGAATGATGAGTTTTGTACCAATAGTTGAACGGCGGACCTAGTTTGACAAACTATAAGGTGGGTATAAGGTTGGTTTCGCATTAAATTGTGGCCTTAAAGAGACTCCATTCTGTCTCTCCGCTTGCTTGTACGTCAAATTAGACTTACCAAGTACCACTATTATTTGTGCAAAATCATCTTAAGGGTGAATTGACCTCAATTCCACGCGCCACTTTATGTGGTAATTATCCAAATAACTTGGGTCTTTATGACTCATGCAGTAGTAGGATATAGTGGGCGATAATTGGAGGTAATTCTTTGATTGGTGAACCCAATACCTCAATTAAAACTTTGTTGATTTAACTCTTAGTGAATTGGTAATTAAAATTGTTTTGAAAACTTATGATACGAAGATGAATGCATGCTTCTTCGTACATATTTTGATTGTCACATCAAAATAAATACCCTAAAAAATTTTAGTCCATGCAATCTAGTTATAAGAGACACTTGGAATTAATATCTAGCGTCAGTGAGACCTAGATATAGATATTAATGACAAGGTAAATTACATACTTTCATTACTAGCAGATCAACTGATGTAATAAAAATATGTGAATTTACAAGTTTCCAAAATTAGACGACTTAATTAAGTTATCAGTGAGACCTTGAGACTTAAAGCATGAGATGGGAAGAAACATGCTTACATTGCAAATTGTTTGGCAAATGTAATTCCCATAATGATCAAGGAGTCGGAAAATGTTTTGTCGATTATTGTTCGACAATTACCATATTTTATACTTTCACTACTAGCAGATCAACTGATGTAGTGAAACTATGGAAATTTGGATCCTAGTTTTCAAGAAAATTAAATGGTTATATGTATATTTCCTGGGTAATTTTCTTTTCTTGAAAAATTATTATCGAAAATACTAAAATTGAATTTTGTAAATTCTTTTAATGTATAAATGCAACGTTAAAACCGTAAACGTGGGACATTCTTTAATGGTAAAATTGATCTACACCCATAGGGGTTTTGGGCTAGAGTCAACTTTACTAAAAGAATAAAAATAGTCTACTTTCTTGGAGAAGAGTGAGACTTAATCCTATTCTTTTTCATGCATGAGAAAGATAAGATAGGAAAATTAGAATTGTCTAAATTCTAAGAAATAACTCATAGCAAACTTTAATAGTTAAGATATTGCACATTATGTGTTATTAAATTAGAAGCTAGACTAGTTACTGCAAAATTGGTAAAAGGCAAACTAGCATAATTTATCTAGTTGTTGTGCTTTGACCACTTAAAGATGCTACATACCATTGTGGGGATGGTAGACATATTAAGAAAGAAATTGCATGCCCAATTTTTTTCAAGTTAATTGCATTGATGGATAGTCCATCATTTACAAGTAGAATACATACTTTTAGTACCTAAGTAATTGTTACATATGGGATTTCTCAAAGGTGTAGGAAAGTAAATAGCACACTATTTGCTTTTACTGGTTATGAAACATTTATAATGTTGTCAAATCCAGTGGGAGCATTGTGTTGTAATTACTGAATAATGAGTTAATGTAATGATCTGTAATTCAGTGGGAGCTACAAGCTTGTTATCTTGGTAGTAACCCATATTATCTCTAAGAATGTCTTGAAGATAATTACTTTCCAATAATAGACACTTGTGGTTTTAAGGATAGTCATGTACGTTTCCTTACTAGACAAGGTGGTTCTATATCTACTAATATCTATGACACAATCATATTGATTACATAAACAAACGAGTGACGTGTTGTTTATCTAATACATGATTGTTGGGAATTCTGCTAAGTAAGAATTCTGCTGAAAATTACTGCTGATGGATTCTGCTGAAGAAGTGGTTTCTGCTGATGAAGTGATTCTGCGGAAGTAGTAAAACCGCGGAGTTTGTTTCTGCGGATATAGATATTCCGCGTATTTTGTTATTAGTTAGGATATGCATGAGTTTAATTAGGAAGTGATAATGCATATCTTGTTTAGTTTTTAGAATATACGTTTCTTGTGAAACGGTTTAGGGTTCCTTGTCTATAAAAGGAACACATTATTATGTATTATGTACGAGTTGAAAAACAAGTTTTAGTATTAATAAAAGATCCATAGAGGATCAAACCGTTCTTAGTTATTTGTGTTTATACTTGTGTTTGATTTCCGCTTTAGAATACAAGTAATAGAGACTTTCTATTAGTGTGTTTGTGATTACATAGACATAACTAACGATCCACGAGCGCTCAAAGATCTGTCAAGGTCTTAAGTTCAACAAGTGATACCACTTGTTGAACTTAAGACCTTGACAGATCTTTGAGCGCTCGTGGATCGTTAGTTATGTCTATGTAATCACAAACAACTAATAGAAAGTCTCTATTACTTGTATTCTAAAGCGGAAATCAAACACAAGTATAAACACAAATAACTAAGAACGCTTTGATCCTCTATGGATCTTTGATTAATACTAAAACTTGTTTTTCAACTCGTACATAATACATAATAATGTGTTCCTTTTATAGACAAGGAACCCTAAACCGTTTCACAAGAAACGTATATTCTAAAAACTAAACAAGATATGCATTATCACTTCCTAATTAAACTCATGCATATCCTAACTAATAACAAAATACGCGGAATGTCTATATCCGCAGAAACAAACTCCGCGGTTTTACTACTTCCGCAGAATTACTTCATCAGCAGAAACCACTTCTTCAGCAGAATCCATCAGCAGTAATTTTCAGCAGAATTCTTACTTAGCAGAATTCCCAACAATGATGTTGTTCCATGCACAAATGGGAGAAATCTTTATTGTGTGCAAGGAATAACACAAAGGAATATGATTTAAAGGATTCTCTTGACTGCAAGGTAAGAGACTAATGTTCTAATATTCACATCTAATTAATAGAACACTTGGAGTTAATATCTAGCGTAAGTGAGACCTTGACATAGATATTAATAACAAGGTAAATTACATACTTTCATTACTAGCAGATCAACTGATGTAATGAAACCATGTTAATTTGCAAAGTTTCTAAATTAGATAATTCTTAAAAAAAGTGTCAATAAGGATAATAAGACTACTTCAAACTAAATATTTATGTATTTTTGAAATAACATTAATAAATGAAGTAATCTAATACTACTTCAAATTGGAATATTTATATATTCTTGGAATGTCATAAATATATGAAGTAATGAATTAACTTGAAATAACTAATGAAACCAAATTGTGGTGTTCATGATTACTTTAGATATACATGTTTATATTTTATTGTAAAGATATAAATATAAAGTCTTTTAATTGTTACAAGACTTATAATAAAGTAAGACGTTAACTTGTTATGTTTTTAATTAAAACATATACAAGAAGTCATTGAGTTGATCAATGATTTATAACGTAAATTGGGAATATAACAGTTTAAGTCTTCTTGTTAAGACATGAACATGAAGTGACTTAGTCAAAAAGTACTTATGTTATATTGCATGAAATTGGCTTGGAAATCCTATTATACCATTAAGCTGACTTAGTTGGTGAATAGATAAGCCAAACAAAATATATTTATCTTACATATTGTAAGATTGTATTACAATATTAATCCTAATGAAATACATAATGTTTATGGTACTTTCAGTTAGGAAAATCAAACTCTTGTTATATTGTTTGATTAAAGATAACTATATCTTATATTCTTCCAAAAGTTATCAAGGTTAGAAAATTGAGTATGCATTGTATATACTCAATTAGACTCCAACCTAGAAGATTAATAAGACACCATTTATTATGGAATGTGATGAATCACATTAAGTCTTAAAAATTGAAGTTCTAAATTTGTTAAACTGCTTTTGAGTAGGTTGTTAACAAACTTAATGTAAGGAACTGTCAATATGTATTTGTAATGTCCCAAAAGAGAACTATTTTGTGTTGCTCTACTTGCTAAGTATTTATAGATAGTCTATAAATTGCAAAAGGCAAGTGGGAGTTTCATCTTGAAAAGATAAAATTACAAGATACATGATATTCTAAAATACACTAGTAAACGTCATGATGAGAATTAACATGTTAATGTTAAATCTCAAAATGATGGAATTCTCATTCATAGATCCGTAAGGATATCTCAAATATTTGTATAATATGTTGAGGATTATGAGTTACAGGATTATGGTAAGCTTGTTGATCATTAAGATGAATTGCAAATATTGAATTTGGCAAATTACTCATACTATGAATGCTTAGATGCAGTCCAGAAAGATAACTAGTTTTCGAAACTTAGTTAGTCTTGAACTCTATAGTTACACTATAGAATGAAGATGAGTTTCTACAAAGGAATGAAAATCCTAGAGATTTAAATTCTTGTGTAGAAATCATAATGGACAAATTTTGTATACATATTTAATGTGTGAATAGATTATCAATCACACTTAAGCAATTAACTGTGATTGAAATTCTTTCTAGGAACATTAAATGTATAAAGATTATGATTGTCATTCTTAGTTTCATGAAATTAACAATTGAATATCAAAACACTTTCTTGAGAAATTACTTGGGCGAGGACGATAAGTAATTGAAAGGAGTATTTGAATTAAAATAATCTTTGGAAGTATACAAAGTGCAATCATTTATGAATGGATTAATGCATGCATCTAGGAGATATGCTTAAGTTTAATTATTAAATCCTAGTGTTGATTTATAATTAAAATAAGATATTTCCTTAATATTCCTGAAAGCTAGTAGGAGTGTTAAATTTATTTTCTTATTTCATATATGTTTTATAACATATAGGAAGTAACATTCCATAAGCATTAAAATGTTAAGTCTTAGTTTGAAATGAAACTTCACTTGATAATTTAGAAAATAAACATACAACCTTGGAATATATGTTTATTGTTATAAACATAAGCGGTAAAATAATTGATTCTAATAAACATGATTATACTATTAGAAAGTCTAGATAGACACATATCTTTGAAAAGATATGACATGAATAAATCTAAGTTTGACACAAGGATTTTTCATGTACATCATGTTGTTGTTGTATCATGCTTAATGAAAGATGATTTGACAACATTAATATCTAATTGAAAGTTATTAGATAACTAAGTGTAATGGATATGGTTGGATTTAGAATTAACATCCTCATCCTGGAATTGCTCCTGAATTCTAAGTATGAACCATATGGCAAATTGTTGCGTAATTGTCATAGCCAACAAATCTGGAAAGATTTGAAGGTATCAAAGATTACACAAATGGATATTAAAGTTTACGGGATTTTAAAGAGCATATTGTTGTTTGCATACAATGATGCTAATGGCCATGTGTACTAGTTACGCTTAACTGTAAGCACAGTTGCATTATACATTAAAGAATTAGAATACTTTAAAACTATAAAAGGTTTGATAGTTTAACTGTCATAAATTCGTGGTTGAGGATGTCACGCATTTTATGAAATATTATGTGGCATTATCAAGATAGTTGAATGCACACATACAAGAACTTCATTAATTGAATTCTTGAAATAAGTATTCTCAAAATTCCGATAGATCAAGATTAGTTGATTTATGCCTTGTCAACAAGTATGTTTGACATGACTTGAGGCATAATTCATTAATAAGAATTATCATGCATTGATCTATTTAGTATTTGGATAAGGGATGTTAAGCAATTATTATTTACAATGAATTAAAGTACTTGGTACGTTTGTTTTCATTAATAATAAATTGTATCCTATATTTGCATGTTTAAATCCGTGAATAACTTATGTTATTCTAAATTTTCCGTTGTCACTTAATGATATGGGAATATCATTAAATTAAGGCAAATCTGAATATTGGTAGAATATACTTGAAAGTATATTGATGCGTTGTCATACCAATTTCATATGATATTCAAAATGTTTGAATATAGGACTTATCCCGACTTCATGAGTTTACTTTATGGATCTTGTCATCAAGTAAATCATGTGTATATAGTTATCCTCAGACTTGAGATGCCAGATAACTGTCATGCATGTAGTGCATTTCTGTGATTCAATTTACCGCTATACGTAACTGATAGCTATAAGGATTGTTTTCGGAAGCGTTGCGAAGTGCATGGGTTATGCTCGTAGTCAAGATAGAATTTGTTCCTTCAAATTGTTTGGAGTTTAATACTGTTGGGCCCCTCGTAGGGTTGGCAAGATGTTTGCGTGGCCACACCCAAGATCTCCCCTGAACACGTTCAGAAGATTTGGTAATCTTGCTCAATCAGAAACAACGAGAAACATAATTATTAATAAAGAATGACTTAGATCCATATCTTTATTAATGTAGTATTAGAAACAAAAGGATGAGTATGATGAGTAATCATCGAATGGTTTTTCCAGGAGACCACCACCCGAGTTGTGCTAGGGGCAGTGGCGTGTTGCTAGACGCTAACCAATGTCATTACACTTTTAATAGATTTCCAAGTGGGAGCTGTTATAGTTTAATGAAAAAATATTATCGTGTATGTCTAGATTCGAACACGAGACCGAGGGATTGCACACTTTACGTATGAATGATCAAGTAAATAATTAATATATATAATAGTTATGTATTTTAATTATTTGGACACGAAATGATAACTAACGGACGTTAAGTAATTAACGGAATTGTCTAACGACCGTTAGGGAATAAAGGAAGGACCGTTAGTGAAATTTGGAGCAAAAGAAGGATCTAGAACCCATCTAGATGGGGTGGCCGGTTGGGCTAAGGGTTTCCTAACCCTTGGTCGATCCAAACAACCCAACTTGTGCTCCAAGATAGGTTTTGCCTATAAATACAAATCAAGGGTTATTAGTTTTGACCTAGTGCATAATTACTATAACCCTAAAATTTTGTGTTTTTCCTCTCCTTGTCACCATAACCGATCGTACACTATTCTTAGTGTCGATCCATAATTTTTTTGTTAAAACAAAATTGTTTTGGTTTTACGTGTTCATTCACTAGCATCAATACTTGATTGGTTATAGTACGTGTGTACAAGATTTCGGTAATAACTTACTTTAGTTATTCATCTTGGATTGTGAAACAAAAAGGTAAGGGGTTTCACGGTAATCCTATTTGTTTGATCAAGAGAAGAGATTCAAGTTCGATCCTTGTTTGCTAGGATCAAAAGGTATGTAACTATTTATTATTCGGTATTCTTTGTATGTGTTAAATAAAATATTCTTGCTTCCGCTATATGTGCTTTGATGTGTTCATTTATTTATTTGATTGTCAAATTATTTAAATTCCAACACTTTTGCCCTTTTGCTTGCGTTTCATAAGGTACAGATATTCCGCCCTTTCTCAGTAAGGGTATCTCATGACTTGATTCCTTGATGTTTAATATTCTGATTATGATCCATTTGATATTCGTTTGGTTGTTTTGTGTGATATGATTCATTCGTTATCTCCTGTGACTTCAGTATTCGAATCCTTTGATATTTTGTAATCCATTAGATATTATGACTTGTATGAAAAACCTTTTTGAATATATATCTTAATGATGGTTTTGAGAAATACTATTTTTAAAATGATTTCTATGAATACGAGGTAACACCACTTTTTATATGAAGGTTTAATGACTCTTATGATAACGAATTTTAAAAGAATACTTTCATGAAAACAAAATTTAAATGATTTTCATAATTACATAATTTGGTTGTACTCTATCCTTAGGGATTTCTCATGACTCATTGTTTCCTGATATTTGTTATGCTTTGATCCGTATTTGTTTAGTTATTTGTTTGATTATTCGTTTCATGTTATATTCTATTCATATAGCTATTATCTGAGTTGGATAATTTATAATTATCCCTTATCATTAGATTGCATGTACTATGCTTATTATGTTGCCCATATTTGTAGCCAGTCATGGGGAGTCCATAGCCTTGCCATTGATGCACCAATGGTATTGACACTATCTGTGGAGGTGGGTTTTTGTCCACAACGTTCTCATTTGTTTATATAGCTGTATATATGGCGCACCTGGCCCGTGTTTATTATACGTATGTTTAGTCTAGAACTGGCATATGTATCTTTGTTTTGAACGGAGCGTATGGATGCATCCTAGGTACTTAGTTCAGTTTTGATATATGCTTGTGAATGGATTTGAGTGTGTGCAATACACCCCATTTCACTATTTGGTACATCGAGCTAGCTACTCCATGTACAATTTGTTATATGATTTGTTGGGCATTTCCTTTGATATGATATCCACTTTATGTTCATTATTATGCTTTGATCCCTTTCATATGTTCCATATTCTGTTTGACATCTTGTTTAACAGGGTCTCTTGGATTCATTCGCTTATTCATTTCGTATACGCTTATTACCTTTCATTTGTTTATATATGTTCACTGAGCGTTAGCTCAGCCGCATTTTCTTTTCTCTGCGGCAGGTTATAAGCGGGATGCTGGGCATGAGTGTTGAGAGTAGAAGATAGAGGACCTACCCTTGATTAGATTCCATTATTGGAGTTATGATTGTAGACATTATGCTTTGGATATGTATTGTATTTAGATTATTGTTTGGATTATATTTCGTAAGTCCTTGTAATTCTTGACTTAGTATTTAATATGAAGTCTTCCACTTGTGTTTATATGTTCTGATTGACACCATAATGTTACACTTAGGCCCTTTTCGGGTTTGGGTGTTACACGTATGCTTTAACTAAATAAAATGGATGTAGTAGAGTGGTTGTTAAAAGGTAAATAGCTTGGATCCATGGTTAAAGGGTAAAGGTGTGAAATGGTTAATGATCCTTCGGGATAAATGGTTAATGATCGATGGTTTGTACAAAATCCGGACCAACAGAATTCGAATTATCTAATTCAATACCGTCGTCGGAACACGAACTCTAGGGCGAACCTCGTTATCATGGTCAATACAAACAACTCTACTTACAACTTAAGGTTACTGCTTTCTCATGAGTACCATTAATTATCTCACATATAGTCTCCAAGGTCCAATTCATGCAAATAAACCACTAATGTGTCAATTTCGATTGACGGGTTGCTTCCTAAGGCAACTAATGACGTCGTCCAACTCATTGGCTTATAATGCGGTGTATTCATACTTCTTTACAAATTAAGAGGTAGGGGGAAACAAGGCATGTGACATAATGGCCTAGGGCAATACCAGAGTAACTCTGTTTTCAAAATAGCCTTCTAATAGTATTCCAAAATAGTATTTCCAAAATAATATGTCCAAAATAGTGTATTTCAAAATAGTGTGCTCACAATAGTGTATCCAAAACAGTTCTCAAAATAGTACATCAATACAATACATCTTTAAAATAGCGAAACCAATGTTGACCGTCCAAGACAGTATTCAAAATAGTATATCGAAATAGCGTACCCAAAATAACGTATCCAAAAATAGTTTTCCCGAAATGACGTTTTCAAAATATCGTATCAATTTATATATATATTTCGTAAAATAATGTATCGCAGCTTATTGCTTTTTAAGGGGGTTAGTAAAATAGACCACTGGTATTCCCGAGGGATAAGTGAAGGGTTAGGTATCTTTTCCAAAAATAGTGGCTCGGGTTGCTACATAAGTTCCTAAGGCTTCTACTGGGTTACTAATCGACCTATTGTAGGTTTTCTAGGTCTTGCCAAAGATTCATTGGTTATTTCGTTGTGTTACTTCCATTAAGAGATTCATCCTACAAGTGCTATGGAAGGGTCATTCTTAGACGACTAGTGATCTAACCCGGTTCATCCATTGAGTGTAAGGTTTGGGGTAGTGATGACTGTAACATAACCAAAAATAAAACAAGGCTTAAAAAAAAAATTCAAATTCACAACGAGACCCAAAATTGCGAAATCAAGCAATCCAAATTCGAAACAAAGCGAAAACCAAATCCACACACTCCAATAAACTCAAATGTGCTTATTACAATATCGGACAAGTTAAAATAAAGAGCTCGAATTTAAAACGGCGACCGATCGGTTCTAACCCGACCCGATGCGAAGATAATCAGACGGCGACGAATAAAAATTCCATATAGGCGGAGAAGTATAGCGATTCGAAGAGTATTATGATTCATGAAGTGTTGCGATGTCGGTGCGTCGTGTGTAGGGATAAACCTTCGTGATATTCGGTGCTCGTGTACATATGCAAAACTTTACCATTCTCAAAATCAAATAGAAAATCAACTCGAACATAATTTTGTTATAACTACTCTCAGTATCGCAAAATTCATTTATGAGACATAGGTGATCAGGCCATGCCCCTACTATCCCTGGTAGAATACAGGTGATCAGTCTATCTTCAACCGAGGTTCAATGAATTTTGAAATACTCAGGTTAGTTACACTAGTACTATGTCCCTTACTTTTAAAGCCGTTTTAAAAAAAACCATGACGAGTATTCAAACTCGAAATCAAATAATGTGTTTACGCAAGGAAATAGCGTAACTCTGTGACAGGTTCGGTGCATCGGCGTAAGTATGTGGAAAATACTTATAGTGAATAGTGAAAATAAGGGAATATAAATTATCCAATAACAAGGCACATATCTCATCGAATATATCATTAAATATCTCATCAAGTATGTCATCAAACAAAATTACAAGCGAGACATTGGCTTGGCAGGCATGCACGTGACGGTCATAGGGTTAAGTTTTCGTAAAAATAGTTATAGTCTAGGTTTTTGAAAATACCAAGTTCTTTATAACCAGTGTCTCTGATACCATTCTGTAACACCCCCAAATCGGTACATCGGAAGCATACATGTCGTGGGGTGCTACTCAACAGTTATCACAACACAAGGTACAAAGAACGGTTTTACTTCAACCGTTTTAGAAGAGATTTCATAAATTAAAAACATTCAATTTATATCTTTCAAAAGTAATGCGGAAAATACAGGTCAATAAAAGAATTAAAGCGGTCCCAAATAGTTTTCAGAGTCATGTATGACCATGCCATGCCCTTCGCCAAGCTCCTCCAAAAGTAAGTTACGCAGCGGTAAAGATCTAACACCTAAGATAAAACATGCTAAAAGTCAACACAAAGGTTGAGTGAATTCATAGGTTTAAAAGTAAAGTAGTTGATCACAAGATTCCAAGTTTAAGAGAAAGTGGGTTACGTTGTTATACACCCGCAATTTCAGTAATTACCATTGCACTAAGCTCATGACATGGAAAACGTTAACCGGCATCAATAACCTTGATGTAAGTCGACAGTAACCGCGGAATTATAATAACATTTGCCCTCAAGTAGGTATTTTGCCAAATACCTAGGTAACTCGAATATAGCACATCACATGTTGTCGTCCTTGGTCAACATGGCGGGTTAGTAATTCCTATAGGCCTATAAACTATATTCGCACTCACTCACAAGTAATTAATGGTGCATGATCAAGGGACTTGTTTGTGGCAATAGTGGTACTTAGTGCTAATAAAACGTTCAGTAAAGTTTTCAGTTCAAAGTACAGTTTTCAAACAATTGTGATCATAGTAAAAACAGTAGCATGTATCTCACCCCAAGTAGTTTACAAAACAGTTAAGATAAATAAGAGTGGGGCTATGAACTCACCTCAATATGCAGCAATGCAAGATATCACAACTAGCATCAAGTAGTAAAACACAACGGCATTCAGGAAGTATAAGCACAACGGTATTGGATCGGCACAACCTAATAAGTATATAGTTACCACAGATTATGTTTCGTAAAGTAAAGGAGTCTTCAAAAGATAAAGTATTTTTAGTTCTCGTGGAATACTCGTGTTGCTGATTGAAAAGATTTAGTTTCAATGACGATGAAAAGAAGTACTTGTTTGTATCTCGTGTGGCGTTTAGAAAAACATATAAATCCATGTGTAGCTCACGCCAAGACGATAAAAGTCGGGGAATAACTATTAAACAACAATAAAAGAATGGAGAAGAAGAGTAAAACGTTCTCGTGTAGGAGTCGTAAAATGTACAATCAAATAGTAACTCACGCCAAAACGAATAGAATCAAGAATGAACGAATAAACGATATCAAATGAATATAAGACTAAAGATAAGTCGATGAATAAGTTGGATGTTTACCCCGTATCCCAAAATGTAACTTTGTATATATTTGGATAAAGTCGTTTTGTATAAAGTTATAAGATCTTTGATATATTTATAAGTTTATAAATGTTGTAAGGTTTTATAAATTTTGGCGTAACGCGTCTGTTTATATTACGTTCCCGAGTTAACGGGAATATTTGTAAACAAGTTTTATAAGTTTTAAATCGTTATCATTCGCGTAATTATTAGATTCGGTTTATCGGATAATTTGTGTCCGTTCGGGTCCAAATATATTAAGCTCAACGAGTCTAATATATTTTTCCGTCTCTTATATCAAATCATACAATAAATCCTACACTAATATCGTAAATCTAATAACGGTTACAATGATTTTCCGAATAACTAATCTATTACAATAATTTTACAAATAAAATGAATTGGTGACAAAATCCCGGTATAACTCCATTAGCATCCAATCATCATCGATCATGAAAACAAAACAAAGATTAAGTTAGTAACGGCAAATGCATAAAATCATACACACCCAAAAATTATACACAACCCACAACAGTTTAAGACTTGATCAAAATAATCAAAACAGATTGGGCTTCCTTTAACAACATATTGGGCTTCGGCCCAAGACTAGCCAACACACTAATTACTGTTGGGCTTTTGAGCCCTTTAGACCAAAGCAATAATAATCTGTTGGGCCTAAGCCTAGTTTGACAAACTGTTTTCACAAAAATCTGTTTTTTCACAAAACTATTTTCACAAACGTTGATTTCATAAAACCATTTGGTAACCACTTTTGACGGCATTGATTTACTAGTAGGAGTCGACCCGTGTCGAGACCAATATGACCAAACAAACCGAACAACCACCCCGTGGTGGTGTTCCTTGGCAGACCAAAACGCACCCTAAGTGACTGAGATCAAATAAACCTGCCCTTACGGGTGTCTCTTTTAATCCGAAATAAACAACCAAAACCCATCACCCCAATGTGATGTGGCTTGGGTGAGAAACCAAATAAAACGAGCACCACTTTTGGTGGTGCTTTTACAGCCGAGGCACATAAGCCCAATACAACACCCCTTGGTGTTAACGAGTCTTACCCAAAACAAGTTTTTCACAAAACCAACCTATACGAGCATAACCATATCATGACAAAAGTTCGGTGCAGAACCATATTTTGCTAAAGATCAAACCGGTTGATCTCAACCACCCATCCAACTTCAATCCTATGGCTAAGATTAATTAGCATTTTAATTTAATTATTTAACGAGGGGCATATTGGTAATTCTACTATCTCAATAACTCATTAGGGGTCTCTTCACTTCTCACCCGTTACACACACTATTTTCACACACTAACCACCCCTAAACCACCCTCAAACCACCGTATTCAAACCCTAATCGCTATTCATGCCAAATTGATCAAAATTAACGCTATATAATGGACATACGAGATGAAATATCACTATCTAAAGGAGATCCGTTGCCCCAATCGTCTTCATTGTTAGTTTCCGATCAAAAATAAGCTTCAAAATGTTGATTATGGTATATATTTGATTTTTTATTCATATTTATTTGGTATATAATCAGTAGATGTTGCTTATTTTGTTGCTTATTTAGGTTTTTAGGTTTTGTTGCTTATTTTTGGATCTCACCTCATGCCTCTAAATACAAACAAACAAATCCATATAAAATAAGTTTGCTTAAAGGAAATGTGGTGTGTTATATACGCGTACACTAGGCGTTCGATGAAATGTGCGAATGAGTTTTCTGTATTTTTTTTGTTTAAAACATTGTGAATTGTATGTTTAGAGTGTAATCCAAGTGTTCGTTGAACCTTATGCTTTTGTCTTTACTACTTTCTTGTGTTACTTAGGTTTCCTAGGCAACTGTTTAGATTTCTGCTATTGTTGATTGACATTGTTTCTTGCTTAGGACGGTGAAGTTACGACATGTAGTGTTTTTTTTTTTAGATTGCCTTTGTGTTTCGATTTTATTTTTAGAACCTTACTAACATGACTTGCATTTGGTATACATTGTACCCCTTTTAGTTTTAGCTATTTAACTGTTGTCCAAAACCTGTAAGCTAAAACGAAAAGGAAGATGAACCTGCTCCACAAGTTGGGTGTAATAACAGAAGTGTTATTCCAAATGTACTGCATACACCGGTTGATGTTGTGTGCACGGCTGATGGTTTTTGTTATCGATCTGAACTGGCCCATAGTTTGATTGAAGTTCAAGAGGTTGTGGAAAAGTTTACTGTTGGTAGAATTTTGCATTCGAAAATAGATGAGATTGTGGGTGTGCTTAAAGTTTTAAGTTTTATGGAAAATGAGTTTTCGTGGTGTTACTAATATTTTTATCAGTACACAGGTACTCGATTTTGTCTCAAGTTTAAATTTGTATACCACGTTTTCTCACGGATCGACGAATGTTCATGATGATGCTTTGGCCAGACATGCTGGTAGAAGTTTAGCCATAAATGATGGGATGCCAGTGACTGCGCGTGAGGTGCCATCATACACAAAAGAGAAGGGCCCTATAGTGTATAATGACGGGGTTCAAGTTCAGCCATTTTACAGTGTTGGCACAGTTAGTGGGTCTGAGATGCATCCTTCCGCACCTTTAGAGTCGACCGAGAGGCCCAAGTTGAAGTTACTTCCGAGATCTAAATTAGTCGAGACTTTGGAACCCTTAGTAGCTTATAACCAGGTATTTGAATATGTTTGACTAATGTGTATCTTATAATATACTAATTTTGTGTATTTATGCTATATGATGGTAACTATCCTCTACTTGTAGAGTATCCAACATTCAGCAAATCCAGTTGTGGCGAATACTGGAAATGCGAGTTTTAAGGGACCTGGTTTAGCTAGGCCAGAGGATACTCATCAGGCATATGAGCGACCAAGAGTGAACTTAAATAAGAACATTGCAATAACAGAAGCAATGTTCGTTTTGGTACTTTGAAAGTAGGTAGTAACAAAAGCATTGTAAAGGAAAAAGCGAAAACTTTATGTTGATTTCGTCTTGGTGACGCACAACAGAAGCGATAACAAGATAGATAAGTCCGTGTTTTTGAAAAATCACATGTGATTTTTTTAATAAGTCTATGTGTTTTTGAAAAATCACATGTGATTTGTTGTGAATCACATATGATTTTTTCTGAATCACATGTGATTTCTTGTGAATCACATGTGATTTGTTCTGAATCACATGTGATTTTGTAGTATAAATCAGAGTAATCAATTCAGATTATATGTGACTAACTACAAGATATGTGACTGACTACAGGTGTTGCTTAAAAAAGTTGAAGAAAAGCCCTACTGATAAATAAATATCCGCTTGAGCTTAGGCCGTTAAATCTTTCTATGTATGCTACTTATTTTGAGGATGATTTTTACTTAAAAGTTGCAGCTAGAGCTAATTTTGGAGCTGCAAGCACATACGCCATAAGGTATATTTCTATCAATCTTCGTATATGACAAGTAAACATATCATAAACATATGAATTGGTTGATTTGGGTTGTTTTCCAAATGAATCAAACCAAATGATTTAGATTAAAGGGGAACGGGTTACGGGTCAGGTAATAATGAGTGCTAAGACAATTTGAAAAGCTAATAAGACTTGCACCAGATAGTCAAGTGATCATTTTTGAGTGATTTTTTAACTGCTCTAACTGCTAATATGTGATTTCTTTTGAATCACATGTGATTTGTTTTGAATCACATGTGATTTGTTCTGAATCACATGTGATTTGTTCTAAATCAGTTAAACCAGTTAAACATCATCATCATCAGAAGTAAAGAAGTCTAGGTTCAAGTACTTAAGCCTCCTTCACAGAAAACGAGAGATGTGATTGAAGATATTTATGCAGTTGAGAAACCAAAGCAACATAAGGTCAATAATCCACAAGGGGCTCGAAACAAAGGTGGATGCAGGTGAACAAGCGACGAGAATTGATGCAGATGAACAAGCGACTAAAGCTTCTTGAATGTCATACTTTGTTTAGATTTGCGTTTTTCATATCATACTTTATTTAGATTTGGTTTTTTTCTTTATTTTTATTACACTGTTGGAAAAGTGTTATGCGGATCTTAATTCAACTATGTTTAATTGAATATTTTTTGTTTGATGTTCTAGCACATTTGGTATTTGTAACTGAATATAAATGCAAGTTGAAAAGTTGCATCACTAAATCACATGTGATTTGTGAACAAATCACATGTGATTTTTGAAAAATCATGATCTAGATATAAAAACATTCCTATGCTACAACCATCAGATTATGACATTTAGCAACAAAAAAAAATAAGAATACAGATGTTAAAACATTCAGCAAAATGGCATGTAAAAATCCATTTCATACTTTGTTGGGAATTCTGCTAAGTAAGAATTCTGCTGAAAATTACTGCTGATGGATTCTGCTGAAGAAGTGGTTTCTGCTGATGAAGTGATTCTACGAAAGTAGTAAAACCGCGGAATTTGTTTCTGCGGATATAGATATTCCGCGTATTTTGTTATTAGTTAGGATATGCATGAGTTTAATTAGGAAGTGATAATGCATATCTTGTTTAGTTTTTAGAATATACGTTTCTTGTGAAACGGTTTAGGGTTCCTTGTCTATAAAAGGAACACATTATTATGTATTATGTACGAGTTGAAAAACAAGTTTTAGTATTAATCAAAGATCCATAGAGGATCAAAGCGTTCTTAGTTATTTGTGTTTATACTTGTGTTTGATTTCCGCTTTAGAATACAAGTAATAGAGACTTTCTATTAGTGTGTTTGTGATTACATAGACATAACTAACGATCCACGAGCGCTCAAAGATCTATCAAGGTCTTAAGTTCAACAAGTGGTATCAAAGCCTCGGGAGAGTCTCTGTGATACTAAGAACATCTTCTCTTTTACACCCTCTCAAACAAAACAACCAAAACAATGTCTGGTTCAGACGATGGATCAGAATTTAACAACAACCAAAACACCACATCTATACAACAACTCACTCTCACCAACAGCAATGCAAAGTTCCCATACCTCAAGAAGGAAGAGTATGAATTGTGGGCTATGAAGATGCAGAATTGGATCACTAATATTGATTGGAATCTTTGGCAAATTGTCAAAAAGGGAAATAGTTTGAAGAAGCACATCAAAGATGCTGATGGTAGAGCTACCATTGTTGATCCTAAAACTGCTAAAGAGATTCTTGTTGTACAGAGAGAGAATAAAGTTAGAACTATTCTCCTTCAGGCTATTCCAGATGATCACATGGGTGACTTTCACTACATGGAGGATGCAAAGGACATCTGGATGGCCATCAAGGCTAGGTTTGGTGGAAACGATGAGTCAAAGAGGATGAAGAAATCAATGTTGAAACAGCAATTTCAAGAATTCCAAATCTCTGAGGAAGAAGGTATCCACAAGGGGTATGACAGGTTCCATAGGATTTTGAGTCAATTGAATCAGCTGAAGGCCAGGCCAGACAATGAGGATTGCAATGCAAAGTTCTTGCGATCTTTACCTCCATCTTGGCTGCAAGTGAGCATTGCACTCAAGGCTAAAGGTGGACTGGATATGCTCTCTTTTGATGATCTCTACAACAAGCTTAAAACTCTTGAGCCTGATGTCAGAAGTCCCATTCGTTCATCCACTCCCACTTACTCAGCTTTTGTCAGCTCCACCTCCAATAAGATGACTCAAGCTTCCAGCCCAAGCTCCTCAACATCATCTTCCTACACCAACACTAGATCAAATTCTCAACCACAGTCCAGTGGTGTATTGGAAGATGTACTTCACTCTTTTGTTGCTGATTATGAAAGTCAGCAGCAACTTGCTTATAAGGATTTTGAATAGGTAGATCCTCTGGATTTGGAAGAGATGAACTTGAAGTGGCAGGTGGCCATGCTCTCTGTTAACATCAAGAGATTTGAGAACAAGTCTGGGAGAAAGTTTGGTTTCCAGGGAAGAGATCCAGCTAGATTTGACAGAAGGAAGATCAAGTGTTATACTTGTGGACAGTTGGGTCACTTCTCAAGAGAGTGCAAGGATAGGAAGACTGGTGATGAGGTTAGGTATTCTACCTATAAGCATAATCAAGTGGAAGCTGGGACATCCAACGCTGGATCTTCCAAAGCTTTGGTTACTCTGGATGACCATGTCAACTGGAAGGCGCATGAGCCTGATAATGATGAAGCTTCTGGTTCTGAGTTGAGTGGATTGCTGGCGAGCTGTACTACAGAGGATCAGCATGATCAGTTGCCTTTATGGGCATCTCTCAGGTACATAATTGTGTGTTTGGTTGTAGTGAAAGATATAATGAACTTAAGGAGGCTTATGATGAATTGAAACCTAAATATAATGAATGTTATGTAGAGGTTGAGGCTTACAAAGGTGCTTTAAAAACCTTAGAAAGACAAAAAATTTGGTTTCAAAAGAATCAGGTTGCTTATGATGAAAAGATAGGGGTGTTAGAGAGAGATTTAACATGTACTACAAATGAATTAAAATGTTGTGAAAAGGAAAAAGCTAAACTAGAGTTAGAGAAACAAGAACTACAAGAGAAGCTTGATAAAGAAGTAGCTAGACATAAAAATTGGTTGATTTCAGGTGATAAGTTAGCTAACTGTCTTTATGGTAGTCAAGCTGTAAACTCTGGGATAGGTTTAGGTTTTAAAAAATATGTAGGTTTAGAGGCTAGGAATGATATGGGTAAATCTACACAGCCAGGCTTAGCAAATTATGTTAAAGAAGGAAAATTACATGTTGTGCCTGGACCTATTAGAGGAGAACACATGCCCACTAGCATTGACACCACCACAGACTTTGATGGATCACACCATCTTTATGGCAAAAAGTTAAGTGACTTGCCAGACCCTGATTCTAATTCTACTGACTTTGTCTCTTGTTCTGACAGTGACAAGTCCTTTGACCAAGGGTCTACTACCTATACCGGTTGTGATTCAAGTGAAAAGTCAGACATTCCCAAGACCTCACCCAAACCTACACCCAAGACTCCCTACAAGCCTGTTAGAGTTGCTGCTGAGGAATCACATTCCAAGACAGTTTCCTCTGAAGACTTGTCATTTAATTCTTTGCAAAACAATGTTTTTAATTCTGTCAAAAACAATTCTGTTAATGTTTATGGTTTGAATGTTTTTAATGGAACATCTCTCACTTTGAATAAATCTTCTAAAAAGAAGAAATGTTTTGTTTGTGGAAGTAAATTTCATTTGATTAAGGATTGTAATTCTCATGAGCAAAGAATGGGTGTATGTGCTAGTCAAAATAAACCTAGACCAATGTGGAAGAATGTTAATGATATACCATCATATATTCCACAAGCAACTTATAAAACCAGCAAACACAATTCTGCTGATAAACCTTCTCCATCTAATTGGAGAAGATCTGTTGCTAGACCATATGTGAGGCCAACTAGTTCTTATTTTCAGAATGGTTATTGGCCTGGTTTTATTGACCTAATGTATGTGGGAAGAGGATATTGGGATACTGCTGTGAAGCCCTCAGCAGGTTGTTCTTGGACTAAAAAGGGACCCTTATTTCAAAGAAGGCCAAGAACAATGGTGGATCTGATACATCTACATGGCCTAAATCTTATGATCCACAAGGCAGGCTCAAGTCAGTAATGACTTGAGTCTCCAAAGTGTACTTATATTTTGTATATGTTTTTTTGTTGTTGTTGTAGGATCATCCTCTGAAAAGTAAAGAAGTAGGCATAGTAGATAGTGGTTGTTCCAGGAGTATGTCAGGAAACATAGAGATGATGCATGATTTTGTACCCATTGAAGGAGGAGGCAATGTAACTTTTGGTGGAGGAGATGGTAGAATCACTGGGAAAGGAACCATCCGGACACCTAATTAGGACTTTGAGAATGTGTATTATGTGAAGGAACTACAACATTTCAACTTGTTCTCAGTATCACAAATTTGTGACACCAAGAACAAAGTATTCTTCTCTGAGGATGAATGTCTTGTGCTCTCTAAAGACTTCAAACTTCCAGAAGATACAACAATTCTGCTGAGAGTTCCCAGAAGCTACAATTTATACACATTCAATTTGAATGATGTCCAACCTGAAGGTGACCTCACATGTTTGGTGGCTAAAGCATCCCTGGATGAGTCTACAAAATGGCATAGAAGGATGGTTCATGTGAATTTCAAGACCATTAACAAGCTTTCTAAACTTGGTCTAGTTCATGGGCTTCCTTCCAATGTCTTCACCAATGAGCACAATTGTGTTGCCTGCAACAAAGGAAAGCAACACCGAGCCTCATACAAAGCCATTACAGCTGTTAGCACTATCTCAGAACCTCTTCAGTTGCTGCATATGGATCTCTTTGGTCCAACTCAAATCAGAAGTATTGATCATAAGTACTTCTGCCTGGTAATCACTGATGACTATAGCAGGTTTTGTTGGGTATTCTTTTTGAAAACTAAAGATGAAACATCTCCAATTTTAAAAGAATTCATAACCCTTGTTGAAAACCAGCTAAACAAAAAGGTTAAAGGTATTATGTGTGATAATGGGACAGAGTTCAAAAATGTTGTTTTAATCGACCTCTGTCAGTCTAAAGGGATAAAAAGGGACTATAGCAATCTAAGAACCCCACAGCAAAATGGGGTTGCTGAAAGAAAGAATAGGACCTTAATAGAGGCAGCAAGATCCATGCTTGCAGACTCTAAATTACCCACTATGTTCTGGACTGAAGCAGTAAGCACTGCTTGTTATGTTTTGAACAGGGTATCCATCACTAGACCTCATTTCAAGACACCTTATGAACTTCTCACTGGGAAAGTTCCTGATATTCACTATCTCAAACCTTTTGGATGTCAAGTAACCATTTTGAACACTAGTGATCCACTGGGAAAGTTTGATGAGAAAGCTGATGAGGGGTATATTGTGGGATATTCAGCTCATAGTAAGGCTTATAAGGTATATAATTTAAATGCTAAAGAGATTGAGGAGACCCTTAACCTGAGATACCTAGAAGACAAGCCTAATGTTCAGGGACAAGGTCATGCTTGGTATTTTGACCTGAATTACCTAACTGATTACTTGGGCTATACTAGATATGTTTCTAACCAATCTGCAGGTACACAAAAGTCTCCCACTCACAATGCAGGTACCCTGGATGATGACTCAGATAGTGAGTCTGAGCATGATGAACAAATAATTGTTGTACCTTCTTTTCCTCCTAACCATTTTGCAGGTGATAGCTCTAAAGAAACTTCTGATGAGATTGTAGATGAGTCACACTATGCATGTTGGGAATTAAGCTATGGCAGTTAGTACGGCTGAGAAGGAAGTTGGTACTACTGATGAAGATTGATGAGTGTCTAAATACTCATCATTTTTGTCTCATCTAAACTGCAAAAACATTTAAAAACACTCAGAAATACTTCAAAATGCAGAAAATATCATTGGATTGTGTTTTTATCTGTTTCAAGTGCAAAATGATTGAAAAAGTTGAAAAACGAATAAATTTTGCATATTTGGCAGTTTTGGTCCCTGAAGTTTCAAAAATGGCAAAACAAGTCCCCCGGGTTTTAAATATTGAAATTTAACATCTTAAGTCCTTGGGGAATTGAAACTTAGCATAAATGGTCCTTTTGATTACTTTGGTGAAATTACAAGTTCAACCCTTCAAGAATTCAGAAAATACAAGTTTGGTCCTTGGGCTTTAATTTCTACAAAACAAACCAGGCTTTAATTTCTACAAACTAAACCCAGCCCACAACATGAACCCCAGCCATTTCCCTTATGAACCCCCAGCCAAAACAAAGTGAACCCCAGTCCAAAACCCAACCCTTATAATAAATACCGGGGTCAACCCTCGGTCAAACCATTTCCCTCCCACAAACCCACCATCCCTGTTCCCTTCCCTCTCCCTCGCCTGCTTCCACAAAACCACCATGGTTTCTCCACCTCACCACCTTTCCAGCTCACCTACTCTACACTCCACCTCATCCCCCCTCCTCCATACACCAACCCACTATGCATTAAATGCTTCCTTCCCACTCCTCCACTAAAAGTACTAACTTTCCTGGTTTTTGTTGCCACCTCAACCCCAGCCCCATACCTACTATCCTAATTGTCCCCTCCACCTCCACAAACCTCCACAATTCTTTAATTGCCTCAAAACAGCCTTTTCCACATATGTACCCTTTTGGCGCCAAAAATGCCACTTGTGCGATTATGATGAAACTGATGAAATCAAGGGCTGAGATGAGGTGGGATATGTTCAGAGGTCGACAAGGAACCTTTAAAGTCTATAAAGAAGGAAGAAGGAAGCAATGTAGCAAGTATCTAGTGTAAATTTTATTAGCTTATGTCGAATTAATGGTGTTTTAATTTCCAAGTGTTAATTTTAGCTTTCAAGTACTTGTTTAAGTATTTTCAGTGTTTGTAAACCTATTCTCAATAATAAATCTCAGTTTTCAAGTTTGAAATCCGTGTATGCAATTTCTTGTTCAAATTTCATGTTTCTTTTAATGTTGTTTATAGTGTTGTTTCTAGACTCATAAGCTCATATAAGCTCCGTATATAGCTTGTGTAAGCTATTAGAAACCTTAAAATTCAGTTTTAGTATTAAAAAGCAAAAATACAAAAGTGAGATAAAAATGAGTGAAAATCCAACTATGAAGAATGCATTGATCAAGAAGCTGGAGCAGGGTTAATTTTGGATTGCCCTGGGTTAGTGGCTTTGTGGAAAGCCCATAGGTGTGATCTAAAGTTCTTGGTTCTTGGTTTTTCAGATGGAAAGTTCTTGTAAGCCTTGTACTCAGTTTTTGCATTTTACCATATAAGTAAGTTCTTGCTTGAAATCTTTGTGTTTCTAAGTTTCTGTGGTGTTGTTAAGTTATGATATAGATTAAAATAGGTAGCTTGTTCATTGAATTCACTTGGTGCTAAAAATCTCATTTTAACTGTGTGACTAGCATAATTTCCATATCTGTGGTTTATGCTTGTGTTGTTGTTGTTTTATGCTCTTATGATCTTGTGTGTTCATATTATAACCTTTGAAATCAGTGTTATGGTTTAAATCATCCATTTGCTTTGAAAATCTTGTATAACTGTTTTGATCAGGGCTGTTTGGATTTGCTGATAAAACAGCATTCAAGAGCATGCTTGTTGTTGTTTGTTGTTGTTACATGTCACATTAGTTCAACTTAGCTCAGTTCTAGCCTAAAAACCAGTGCTTGTTTGATAAAAAGTCAAAATGATCCTTTGATTTCCATTTCAGCTTAACTGTTAGGATTTTGGATTTGCATAATCATCATTTTGGTTCATTAGTGCTTAACATAGCTTAATTTGGTCTCATAATAGCTTAATATAACATAATCAATAAGTAGAATCAATCCTAAGTTCATATTAGTCAACTTGTTAGTGTAACATAAAAAGTCAAATTTTCTTATTTGCAGTTTTAGAATAAACTTGAGAATTTCATTGTGATCTTATTATTAGGTTCTAGCTTGTAATCTTTTGGAATATTAATATTTAGTTGCTCATCTTCACTAGACTAATTTTGGTTAATTTTATCACCTTAGTTTAGCTGCTTAAATTATAGCTTTTTGTTAGATCTTTTCTGAAAAAGTGCCCTGTGCACAGAAAAAATAGCACATTTCCCTAGCTTGCACAATCTTCATTAGTTAGATTTAGCTTGTGTAATTTGGTGTTTTGTGAAGCCCTTCTGGCTAGTTTGATGTGTGTATGCTTATTTTCCAGTTATAGCTTATTGTGAATGCTTATTTGTGAAATCATGTTTGTTCAAATTCACTCCCTACACTGAGTCATCAGTGTAGGTGAGTCTTATTCACAAGCTCATCAAAAGCTCATCAGTAAGCTTAAGCCTGTGTTCTTTGGCTTTTTCTAAAGCTGAACCACCCATCTCAAAGTTTCAAAGCTTGTTTTCCATTTTGCAGCTTATCTTATAGGGCTGCTACTAGCTTTTTGTTTGTCCCATTTTTTTCAGTATACACTGATAATCAGTGTAAGTGTGCTATATTCATAAGCTCATTCCAAGCTTCTCAGTGGGTCCCACTCAGAGCTTATTGGCCTTTTGGATAGCCAAGCCAGCTAGCTTGTTAGGTCAGTGCTTATTTTGAGCTTAGGAGCTTTTGCCCCTAGCTTAATCAGACCTTAAAAATCTTTGCAGGCCTGTTTGGTTGATAGGGCTAAGTGGAATTGCTTATTTGCTTATTTCAAGCTTATCAGTGAATGCCATTGTGCCATTTTGTTCCTTTTCAGTTCCTTAGCTTATAGTAATCTTATTTTTACTTTGGTTACCACTGTTTAGCTTATTTCAAGCTTATGTGAGCTTGAACCATCAAAACAAGCTCAAAATCTCAACTGTTAAGCTTATAAGCTTCTATACTGCTTATTTTTAAGTTCTAATAATATTGTCTTCATTAAAGTTGGTTAATATCAGTGTATAAATAGATTTGTAAAAGAAAATCCAAGAAAAGCCAACATAAAAATAAGTGATAGCTTCTATTTAAGCCATTTGGCTTATTTTCAGCTTTTTCATTAAGCACTTGTCACTTTTATATTTTTCCTAGCTTCCTGTACTTATTTAATATTTCTAGAAAAAGTTTTAGATTTTTCTCAGATCATTTAGTATTTATTAGAATTTTAATTAGTTTAAATAATAATTAATTAGTAATTAATTAATAATAATTAGATAAAAAGTGTAAAAAATATATTTTCAGTTTCAAAATAAGTTTTAGGTTATTTTAGATTTATCTAAGTTAAAATTTTAATTTTCTAGGATAATTTCCTATTTTCTCTTAATTTAGTACATTTTAAATAATTAACAAATAGTTTTTAATTAATAATAATTAATTAAATAGTTAAATAAATAATTTTCTTTTTCTTAAAATTTTCTTTTATCTTTAGGTTTATAAAAAAAAAATCATTTTCATATTTGTAGGATTAATATTTCTTCATTTTCATATTTTATTTTGTACGTTTATGTTTATTTAAACGTACGTTTTTAGGTTTCCTAATTTCACATTCTTGTTTATATAGCTTGTTTAAAGCTATTTTCTATCTCCTAAGTGTAATCAAACCCATAATCCCTTTTCCATTCAATAACACTTGATCACAATTCGTCTTTAAACACAATTTCACGCTTCGCTGGGATATAACGACTCGGGAAAACATTATACTCCTTGGTTTAGCATTGGCTCAGTAGTTTGACTTTAGTTGACCACATCCTTGGTCGATATAAGTTGACCGTTTGGGGCCGATCAAATTTTGGCGCCGCTGCCGGGGAGGTGTGTTGCGTGTTTTGAACGTTTTGCAGTATCGTGTTTTTGAAACCCAATCTGTGTATATCTTCTATCTCTTGTATATTAATCATATATAAAGCAAAACGCTCGTGAAGTTAATTCGTTTGACGGATCGAGTACCAAAAATATCGTATTTCAATCTTCCATAAAAATATAAAACACAAAAATATTTTTCTTTTGTTTCTATATATATATATAAGATAAAAATACAATAAGAATTTCCGTTTTCTTTGTTTAATAATAACAACAATAAAATTTACCATCGAGAACCAAGACAGAGTACTACCTAACTGGGGGTACGGCCATAATAAGTTCCCAAACTAAAGATTAAAACTTGCCCTTGTGTCCTTGTGAGTGGTGTACCTTTTTCAAAGAAGCCATTCATCTTGTGATTATCGGTTTAAGTTCACTGTCGTTTTGCCTCGATCTTGTTTTAGTTGAGTTTGTTTTCATTTTCAAAAACAAATAAAAATAAATAAAATCCAAAAAGAATCTTCTTACCCTATTCTAAGTTTCCATCACTCTAAAGGATTCTTAGATTCGTCTTAGTGCATGCGCACTCGTTCTTCTAGGTCATCGAGCCCTTTTCGTGAGCTTGTAAACATACCTCGAAGACGTCGTAGACGTTCTGCTCCATCAGTCGTACCCGAGATACGTACTGATCCCAAAGATCCTGTCATCATGGCAGAAGACCGTCCGATGAATGAGCTTCTCCAAGCACCCATCGAGGGTTATGGAGATGCCATTGTTGTTCCAGCCATCGTGGCTGATAGTTTTGAGCTAAAAACCGGGTTACTGAACCTTGTAACCTCAAGTCAATTCTATGGTTTTGAGAGGGATGATCCTCATGCTCACATTCGATGGTTTAACAAGATTACATCTACCATCAAATACAAGAATGTCCCTTCTGAAGCAATCAAGCTTCTTTTATTCCCATTTTCTCTCGAGGGACAAGCCCGGATATGGCTTGAAAAACAACCCCCTCGTTCAATTGAGACATGGGAGGATCTAGTTACAAAGTTTGTAAACGAATTCTTTCCCCCGTCTAGAACGACAAGTCTTCAAAATGAAATCATCAAATTTACACAAAGATTTGATGAATCGTTTAGTGACGCGTGGGATCGTTTCAAAGAATTGCTTCGTAAATGTCCTCATCATGGTTTCACCGAGTTGATGCAAATCGACACTTTCTATAATGGTGTGAGCCAATCTGACCAAGATTCTCTCAATGCCTCCGCTGGAGGTAACTTTTTGAGCAAAACCACCAAAGAAGCTTTAGCGATTATTGAAAATAAGTCTAAGGTCCGTACAGCACGAACAAAGCCATATCATTCTCAGGCTAGTGCTGGCCCTTCTACTTCATCTCCTGTGAGTACTTCTAGCACCGATGCTAAGATTGAAAAGCTCACGGACGCTATTCAAGCTTTGGTTCTCTCAAACCAAAAGAAAGTCAGTTTCACACAAAATCCTTCACATGCTGAAGTGAAGAAAGTGGAAACCTGTGTTACTTGTGGTGGCCCTCATGCATACTACAACTGTACTGCCACCGATGGTAGTACTTTTGAAGCTAATGCTATAGCCGGTTGATGAACTCAAATAAGTACATTTTATTATCATCATTTATCCTATTTATTTGACTTGTTTTATTATATTATTTATGAGAATCGATGCATTTACGTTTACTTTAGTGATTCTCAGGTTAAAACAAGCATTTGATGAAACTTGGCGATTTTGGACTAATAACGGAGCAAAACAAGCAAGATGTCAAAAGTCTGCTGGAGCTCAGAAGATGCGCCGTATCTCTCTCAACAGATACGACGCATTACCTTAAGTCTCAAGATTTCATCAGTTACGATCCAAGATACATGCGCCGCATACAAAGAACAAGATACGCCGCATCTGAAGGCGGTGTACGAATATTCCTGAATATATTAATCTTGGACCCCACGCGAAGTTAAGTCGATGCGCCGCATCTACCTCTCAGACAGAAACTATAAATACCCCAAAGTCAGACGAATTTTAAGAGCCTTTTGCCAAAACCGAACCAAACTAACCCTAAAGGGAGGAGTCGAATTCAGACGACCAAGCACCACAAGACACACCACAAACGAAGATATTAGAGCTGTAAGAAGGTCCTGCATGTATTTAATTCATTAAGTAGTTTTGTTTTATTGTAATAGTACTCTTTAATCCATCAGGATTGATGGGCTTGTGACATTTGACTACGGAAAATAATGCACCCCCCTTAATATTGCTTTCCCATCGATTAAAGTTTATATGTTGATGTCTTTGGTAACTTTTATTAGTGCATTGATAACCTCTGTGTCTAGCTGAGCATTGATCGGGTCGCCATGCCTCTTTCCTCGCCTGTTTATTTTATCCCCTATGCATTCTACCGTCTGTAGAAAAGTAGGAAGATAGGTAAGTGGGATAGTCATAAGTAATCATTAAGAGTTTACTCGCCGATAAGATTAGAGCCAACGAGAAAGGTTTAATTACATACACTTCATATAAAACTAGCAATAAAACAAGTGACAAGCTACTTAACTATCAGGACAGGTCTTCTTACAGTCTCAAATATCTATCTGTGTACGTGTGTGCTAGTCGCTGATTCGTGCTCATTAGTTTAGTTTACATTTAATTATAACCAAAACGTGACAGTCTCTCAGACTGAAACCCCCCTGCTTTAGATTAGGTTGTATAGCTAACTTAAATATTAAAATACTGATTAGAATAACTAGATAATACGTTCCACTCTTAGTGATCGACACTCTACTTACCATTATATTCATACTGACCGGGTACACTGCTCGTTAAGTGTGTGTGTTATTGATAAGTCGGCTAAATATAAATTTAAAACTTGAGTAGGCCTTAAAACTGCTAAACCGCAACGACACATCACGCGCATCACCGGTACTTCAAATCAGGGAGGTAATCAATACCGTCCTCAACTGGAACCCAGTTACCGAGCTAACAGCTATCAAGGACCACCCGGTTTCAATCAGAACCAGAATTTGCAAAACCGAAACCATAACCAACCTCGAATGAACCAAGGTTATCAAAACCAAGGGAATTTCAATTCTGGACAGAATCAAGGTTTCCAACACCAAGGAAACTTTAACCGACCCAATTTCAATCAGGGAAATGGTAATCCAAATCAAGGGAATTTTCAACATCAAGGTTATAATCAAAATAACCGAATCCAAAATTTCCCTAACCAACCTCCAGCCATTCTCCCAGCCCCACAACCATCATCTGATGAGTTATTGAGGCAATTCATGAAAGCTCAAGAGGACACAAACAGGTTGTTGGTCAGCCAGATCTCTGAGATTAAAAAATCTTTAAATGATCAACCTTCGGGCTCAGGAAAACTTCCGAGCAACACGATCGCTAACCCGAAGGGCGATGTTAAGGCGATCACAACCCGAAGTGGTGCTTCATATGATGGACCCACTATTCCTACTCCCCCTCCCCCGGGGGAAGTGAATCGAGATGCCGAGGTGACAAAGGACACGTCCAACCTCCAAATGTCCAAACTCCAATTCCGGAACCCGATGTTCCGAAGACAAAACCTTCTATTCCCTACCCATCACGTTTAAATGAGCAAAAGCTCCGCGAAAAGGCTAGTCAACAAATGGATAAATTCTTTCAAATCTTTCAAGAATTACATTTTGACATAAGCTTTGCGGATGCTATCATTCTGATGCCCAAGTTTGCATCCACAATCAAACACTTGTTAAGCAACAAGGAAAAACTGTTTGAAATGGCAAAAACTCCATTAAATGAGAACTGCTCAGCAGTTATCTTGAAAAAGCTTCCCGAGAAGCTTGGAGATCCTGGAAGATTTCTAATACCTTGTGTATTTCCAGGAATGGTTGAATGCTATGCCTTGGCCGATCTTGGTGCAAGCATCAACCTGATGCCTAAATCAGTATGGAAGAAACTTTCTCTTCCTGAACTCACTCCTACATGCATGACTCTTGAGCTTGCAGATCGTTCAATATCTCGTCCACTTGGCATTGCTGAGGACGTATTTGTGAAAGTAGGAAAGTTCCATTTTCCAGCTGACTTTGTGGTTGTTGATTTCGATGCTGATCCTAGGGTTCCTCTCATTCTTGGAAGAGGATTCCTAAGAATGGGCCATGCTCTCATTGACGTATTTGAGCATGAAATCACATTACGTGTGGGTAATGAAGCTGTTACCTTTAACCTCGATCAAACTTCGAGGTACTCCTCAAATTATGATTCTGAATCAGTTAACCGAATCGATGTCATTGATATTGCTTCAGAGGAGTACTCTCAAGAGTTTCTTGGTTATTCTCATAATTCTGTGAGTGGGGATCCCACCACATCTTTGCAACCTATCATTACCGACTCTTCCCCTTCTCTCACTCCTTTTGAGGGAAGTGATTTCATTTTGGAAGAGATCGAGGATTTTCTCAAGTGTGATTCATCTCTAGAAGGAATTGATAACACTGAGATTGATCTGGAGGGAGATATTCTTCTTCTTGAGAAAATGTTAAATCAGGACAATTCTCCTCCACTCCCTCCCGTTGAATTTCATAATGAGGAAATTAAATCAGTTGAGAAAACCGATGAATTTCCTGAGGTCGAACTCAAAGACTTACCACCTCATCTTGAGTACGCATTTTTGGAGGGTGATGATAAATTACCCGTCATTATTGCTATAGATTTAAGTGATGAGGAAAAGACTGCTCTAATAAAGGTTTTGAAGTCACACAAGCAAACCATTGCTTGGAAACTCTCCGACATAAAGGGTATCAACCCAGAATTTTGTACTCACAAGATTTTAATGGAGGATGACTTTAAACCAGCAGTCCAACACCAAAGAAGGGTGAATCCAAAAATCCATGATGTTATCAAACAAGAGGTTCTCAAACTTCTTGATGCAGGATTGATTTATCCCATCTCTGATAGTCCTTGGGTTAGTCCCATTCACTGCATTCCAAAAAAGGGTGGCATAACTGTTGTCACAAATGATGAGAACGAGTTGATCCCAACTCGATTGGTTACGGGATGGCGTGTTTGCATTGACTATCGTAAGTTAAATGACGCCACCCGCAAAGACAACTTTCCTCTACCTTTTATGGACCAGATGCTTGAGAGATTAGCGGGGAACGAGTATTATTGTTTCCTTGATGGTTTCTCTGGTTACTTTCAAATCCCCATTGATCCACAAGATCAAGAAAAAACTACCTTCACGTGCCCCTACGGAACCTTTGCTTATAAACGTATGCCTTTTGGCTTATGTAATGCTCCGGGCACGTTCCAAAGATGTATGATGGCCATATTCACCGACATGATCGGTAAAACAATGGAGGTCTTTATGGATGACTTTTCGGTCATTGGGGATTCATTCGAAACATGTCTCTCCAATTTAGAAAACATGCTGAAACGGTGTGAAGACACCAATCTTTGTCTAAATTGGGAGAAGACTCATTTTATGGTCAAGGAGGGCATTGTCCTCGGCCATAAGATATCAAAGAACGGGATTGAGGTTGACAGAGCTAAAGTTGATGTCATTGCTAAATTGCCTCATCCCACTACCGTCAAAGGTATTAGGAGTTTTCTGGGTCATGCCGGTTTCTATCGTAGATTCATACAAGATTTTTCTAAAATCGCCCGGCCCATGACTCATCTCCTTGAGAAGGATGCTCCTTTTATCTTCTCACCCGAGTGCATCAAAGCTTTTGAAACATTAAAGAAAAAGCTTACTTAAGCACCCATTCTAGTTGCCCCCGACTGGGATTTACCCTTTGAGCTCATGTGCGATGCAAGTGATTTTGCTATCGGTGCAGTCCTGGGGCAACGCAAAATGAAACACTTTCAGCCTATCCACTACGCAAGTAAAACCATGACTGAAGCTCAAACTCATTACACCACTACAGAAAAAGAATTATTAGTTGTGGTGTATGCCTTTGAGAAGTTTCGGCCATATTTGATCTTGACGAAATGTGTAGTGTATACGGATCACTCGGCTCTGAAATATCTCTTTGCAAAACAAGATGCAAAGCCGAGATTGCTCCGTTGGGTTCTCCTCCTGCAAGAATTTGATATCATTATACGTGATAAAAAAGGAGCCGAGAACCTAGCTGCTGATCATCTATCCCGATTAGAGAACCTACACCAAAATGTTTTCGAGAAAAAGGAAATAAATGAAACATTTCCTCTCGAGACACTCAATGCGGTTACTTTTCGTGGAGATTCTACTACCCCATGGTTTGCTGACTTCGCAAATTACCATGCGGGTAACTTCATAGTGAAAGGGATGTCGACCCAACAGAAGAACAAATTCTTCAAGGATGTTAAACATTACTTCTGGGACGACCCCTACTTGTTCAAAATCTGTGCGGATCAAGTCATCCGACGGTGTGTTTATGGACAGGAAGCTATTGACATTCTCAAAGCTTGCCATGCTGGACCCACCGGGGGCCATCATAGTCCCAATTACACCGCTAAAAAGGTGTTTGATTCCGGGTTTTTATTGGCCCACAATCTATAAGGATGCCCATGATTTCATCAAAACATGTGACGCTTGTCAGCGTCACGGAAATATTTTGCAACAAAATGAAATGCCACAAAATGCTATTCAAGTTTGTGAAATCTTTGATATCTGGGGCATTGACTTTATGGGGCCATTTCCATCATCTCGAGGAAACAAATACATTCTCGTGGCTGTTGACTATTTGTCAAAATGGGTTGAAGCGAAAGCCTTACCCACAAATGATGCCCGAGTTGTTGTAAAATTCCTGAAAGCTCTGTTTGCCCGATTTGGAACTCCACGTGCTATAATCAGTGATCGTGGTACGCATTTTTGCAATGACAAATTTGATAAAGTCATGCAAAAGTATGGTGTAACTCACCGTCTTTCTACTGCGTATCACCCACAAACAAGTGGACAAGTAGAAGTTTCAAATCGTGGTATTAAAAGAATATTGGAAAGGACTGTAGGAGAAAATTGTGCATCCTGGTCGGATAAATTGGATGATGCACTTTGGGCCTTCCGTACAGCTTACAAAACACCCATCGGGTGTACACCTTACAAGCTTGTGTACGGAAAGGCATGTCATCTTCCGATCGAATTAGAGCACAAAGCCTACTGGGCCTTGAAACATGCTAACTTTGACCTCCAAACTGCGGGTGATCACCGTAAAGTTCAAATAAATGAACTAAATGAACTACGTGATCAAGCCTACGAGAACTCTTTGATCTACAAAGAAAAGACAAAGAAGATTCATGACTCAAAAATCAAGAACCGCGTTTTCAACGTTGGTGATCGAGTCCTTCTTTTCAATTCAAGATTGAAGATTTTCTCGGGAAAACTCAAATCCCGTTGGTCTGGTCCATTCACTATTACAAAGGTTTATCCATATGGTACCGTTGAGTTATCTCAAAATGACGGTCCAAATTTCAAAGTGAATGGTTGATCGAGCCCCAGACGGTCAACTAAAATCAACCACGGATGTGGTCAAATAAAGTCAAACACTTGAGGTCAACTAACCAAGGAGTATAGTGTTTTCCTGGGTCGTTATATCCCAACGAGGTGTGAAATTGTGTTTAAAACGAATTGTGATCAAATGTTATTGATAGGGGTAAACAAATGATTTGATTGGGTAATTACACTACTGGAATATAAGTGAAATAAACGAAAACGTACGTTTAAATTTAAATAAACGTAAACGTACAAAAGAAAATGTGAAAATGAAACAGTGTTAACCCTACAATATAAAAAATGACTTTTTTACAAACCTAATGATAAAAGAAAATTTTGAGAAAAAGAAAATTATTTATTACACTATTTAATTAATTATTATTAATTAATTACTATTTATTAATTATTTAAAATACACTAAAATACAAGAAAATATAAAATTAACCTAGAAAAATGAAATTATAACTTAGAAAAATCTAAAATATTATAAAACTAATTTTAAAACTGAAAATATATTTTTTATGCTTTTTATTTATTTATTATTAATTATCTATTATTTTAAGTACTTTTTAACTAATTTAAATTCTAATAAATACTAAATGAACAAAGAAAATTCTGAAATTTTTTCTATAAATATCCTATGGTGACAGAAAGCTAACAAAAATATAAAAACAGAAAGTGCTTAATTAAAAAGATGAAAAATAAGCTAAAAAGCTCAAGCTTCTTAAATAGAAGCTATCACTTTTCTTATGTTGTTGATTTTCTGATTTTTAAGTTACAAATCTATTTTTTTTGGGTAAAAGGGATTTTTCACCCTGGTAAAATGCATTATACCAAAAACATTGAAGTACAAAGGATGAGGGTGACTCCCTCATCTCAGTCCCTTAGGACACTTACAGACTCACATATAAGAATGACAAGACATTCTTATAACTTACCACTAACCACTATATAAGAGTGACAAACCACTCTTATAACAACTAATAGAGCATAAACTACAACGCCAAATAGAAATAAACAAATAAACCGCTATACAAGTAGACACTTGATTCTTCAAAAGGCATTGTAGAACTCTAACTTCCAATTAGCCAACCCTCGAGGACCTCATGATAAGAATTGTGTCCAAGAATCAAATTGACCTTCCAAGCATCTTCATTGTCCCACCATGACACAATCTGTAACTCACATGTTGCTTAATGCAAATTGAATGCAACCCATAGAGAACAAACCTGTCATAGCCAAAACAAACTAAACAGCTACTATCCATCATCATTAGGCATGCAAGGACATGACCAGCTGAATAGAAGCACATAACAATAGGGTTTTGACCCTAACTTCCAGTAGCAACACCACATGATGGTAAATAAATCAACGATCCAACCAGACCATCGAATAGAGAGACTGAAAATCATCATGTGAGAGTATGAACGAAAGGTTTTTGAACAAGAGTACCTTCAAACTTAACTTCCAAATCGAGCAGCTACACCTTGATAAAGTAACGATCAACCAGTAGCACTCAACATAACCATGACGTGATTCGGTAGGCCATAAATCTGCTTAAATGCATAGAGATTCAGAATGCAAACCATTGACACCGCAACCAACCATAGACAAAACAAGGGTTATACCAACCCTACCATTCAATACCACGACCAGTTGCAAGGCTTCCAATACTACCAAGACTTCCAAGAAGAAAAGTAATGGTTCATTACGTGATATAAAGCCACTAGTCGCAATAAACATTCCAATAGGGCTTTCGAACCCTAACTTACAATAACCAACATCATGATCTGCTGAGTAAAGAAGAGGACATGATATTCTCAACCAGATCGATCGAAACAAACATCTCTCCCACACATAACCCACTTACAAATCATACCAGCTCCATGAAAGGAACGTACAGGCAGAATAACCACCCAAACCAGATAAACATGCAACGAACCAAACAGATCCATCATCACATACCATTCATAATAATCGAAACCCTAATTAGGGTTTCTTAGACCATAACGAGCAGCAAATCATCTACCCCATCATGCCTCAAAGGTAATATTATAAGCATCATGATGGATAGATCAAACCAAATAAAAACCGAACCCTAAAAAATCGATAATCCAAAAAAGAAAAATCGATCGCAATAAGTTTGTAGGGTATCAGTAATAAAAAGCGATCAATGATATGGGATATATACCAGAATAATCGACCCTATATAAATAGGGTATCCCTTGATCACCAAATCGCCAAGGATAACAACAATAACGATTAGAAACCCTAACAAATAAAGAGTGACCCAAAATCAGATCCCAACGAGTGAAAGTGTTTAGGGTTTCAACCAAGATAAATAGGCAGAAATCCGTTAAGAATATATAGAAAAAAACGTTACCAACCACCCTTATAAGAACATCAAAACCCAAAACGTATTGCATACCCTACAAGAGGGTAGAGAGGACGATGGAGTCTTGAATTTGGCCGGAAAAGGAGTAAGGGGTGGCGGCCGGATTTCCCCTAGGGGAGAGAGAAATTTATGGTTCACGGTTAGGAGGCTTTCTAAGTTACAAATCTATTTAACTACTGATAAAATGAAACTTTAATGAAAACAAAAACTATAGAACTTGAAAAATAAGCAGTTTGAAGCTTATGAGCTTAACAGTTAAGCTATTGAGCTCAAAAATGGATATTAAGCTCAAAACAAGCTACAAGCTGGAAACAAAGGCAAAATAAGATGTAAATAAATTAACTAAACTGGAAATGAGCAAAATGACACAAAAGATTACACTAATAAGCTCAGAATAAGCCAATAAGCAAATCTAAATCCAACAGTTAAACCAAACAGGCCTGCAGGGATCTTTGAGGGCTGATTAAGCTAGGGGCAAAAGCTCCAAAGCTCAAATTAAGCACTGAGGTAGTGAGTTGAGCTGGTGGGCTTTCCAAAAAGCCAAAGCTCAACCTGTGGGATCCACTGGTGAGCTTTTGAAGAGCTTATGAAAAATGCAACAAATACACTGATGACTCAGTGTATGCTGAGAGATGGGACAAAATAGAAGCTGATTGCAGCCCTATCAAATAAGCTAGAAATGGAAAACTAAGCACTGGAACTTATAGATGGGTGGATAAGCTTCACAAAGAACCAAATATCACAAGCTAAGTCCAAGGAATAAAGCTTGTGCAAGCTTTTGAAAATCGGGCTAAACTGGGTGCACAGGGCACTTTTTGGAAAAAGGTCTAAAAGTTAAGCAACATTTAAGCAGTTAAAATAAGCTAATAAAATTAAACAAAAATACTCTAATGAAGAACAGCAGCAAAATATTATGATCCTAAAAGCACAAGTTATGAAACTCAGTATTAAGCTCTATGGAAAATTATCTATTTTATTCAAAAACTGCCTAAGGAAATTTTGACTTTTTAAATTATGAACTAAGTTGACTTAAATGAACTTTGATCCTACACTAATGACTGATTATGATTTAATAAGGTAAAATGAACTAAGATTAAGCAAGGTTAACAACTTATGTAGCCAAAATGATGATCATGGATCCTAAAATCCTCACAGTTAACTCACAAGATGAGATCTAGTGAATTATTGACTTTTTATCAAAGAGTGACTGGTTTTTATTGTTTCTCTGAGTTATATGATCATATTGTGTAGTACATCAAACAAGAACAACCACACAAACACCCTATACCACAGTTCATACAGCAAAACCAAACAGCCCTTATATTGACTGATCTTGTGATTTTCAAAGGATCCAATAGATTAAGACCATGCAACTGATTTTAAGCTTCATATTATCATAACATAGGACTAAAGAAGCATTAAACAACAACAATAAAAACATAAAACTCAGAAACAACAATTATGCTATATGGACTGTGAAACTAAGATTGTAAGCAACTATGGATTCTAAAGATCAAGCAAACTGTTTTAATGGATAATTTTACTTAACTACAACATTTAAACATAAGAACACAAGGATTCAAGCCATAAGCTACTTATACAGTGAAATGCAAAAAATGCTTAAAAAGGGCTTACAACTGCAATTCAACTGAAAACAAAGAACAAGGACCAAGGACCAATTGTAATACCCTTCCACTCAGCTTCTGAACCCAAAGGCCATCCAATATTTACCCTGCTCCAGCTTTCTTGATCATTGATGCGCGTGATGTGTCGTTGCGGTTTAGCAGTTTTAATGCCTACTCAAGTTTTAAATTTATATTTAGCCGACTTATCAATAACACATACACTTAACGAGCAGTGTACCCGGTCAGTATGAATATAATGGTAAGTAGAGTGTCGATCACTAAGAGTGGAACGTATTATCTAGTTATTCTAATCAGTATTTTAATATTCTAACGCAAGGGGGTTTCAGCCTGAGAGACTGGCACGATTTTGTTGCAATTAAATAATAAACTAAACCAATAGGCACGAATCAGCAAGTAGCACACACGTACATAGATAAATACTCGAGACAATAAGAGGGCTGTCCTTATGATTAAGTAGTTTGTCACTTGTTTTATTGATAGCTTTATATGAAGTGTATGTAGTTAACCCTTTCTCGTTGGTCCTATTCTTATCGGCGAGTAAACCCTTAATGATTACTTATGTCTAAAAGTTATTCCTAAGTGATCAATTTAGTAACAACCGTGGGAGTGCAACCTTTCCATTGCCACGTTACACAAGCCACTAATAAACACAGAGGTTATCAATGCACTAATAAGTAGTAACCAAAGACATCAACATATAAACTTTAATTGATGGGAAAGCAATATTAAAGGGAGTGCAACCTTTCCGTTGTCACATTACACAAGCCACCAATCCTGATGAATTAAAGTTTACTAACACAATAAAACAAAACTACTTAATGAATTAAACACATGCAGCACCTTCTTACAGCTCTTGTATCTTTGATTTGGGTGTGTCTTGTGCTGCTGCCTTGACTGAATTCGTCCTAGGTTTTCCTTGTTCGGTCTTCGGTATTAATATAATGCTTTCGAAATTCGTCCGGTATTGGGGTATTTATAGTTTCTGTCTGAGGGTGAGATGCGGCGCATCTAAGGAGTAGATGCGGCGCATTGACTTAACTTCGTGTGGGGTCCAAGATTATAATATTCAGGAATATTCGTACACCGCCAGAAGATGCGGCGTATCTTTATCTTTGGATGCGGCGCATGTCCTCTTGAATCTTGGATCGTATCTGGTGAGATCTTGATAGCGATGCGGCGCATGTCATGAGTGAGATGCGGCGCATCTGGAGCAGATTTGACTTGATCTTGTCCATTTCAGTAGACTCTTCACTTTATGCATGTTTTGCTCCATAATTAGTCCAAAATCGCCAAGTTTCACCAAATGCTTGTTTTCAACTGAGAATTACAAAAGTAAACGATTAAGTATCAATCCTCATACATAATATAGTAAAACAAGTCAATTAAATAGGATAAATGATAGTAATAAAATGTACTTATTTGAGTTCATCAAATATCCCCCCACTTGAACTTTACTTGTCCCCAAGTAAACCTTAGATTAAATCTTATGAAAATGTATCCTAAAAGATGTTAGGATTTATTTTTATATTTAAGCATGTATTCGTTTTTGTCATAATCACACAACTAAACACTTAACGAATTAGAAGTAAAATAAAATATTCGATAAAAGCAAATCTAATCGTTTAACTGTCCAGTCGCGACGAATATTCTATCATAAGCTTGGCAAGTATACACATCTCCACCACTAAAGCCAAGGAATAACAAGTCTAAAGCGGTAAAAAAAGGGTTTTTAGGCTTAAGGGTTAATTATTCTTATTTACTATCGATCTCAAATTCCAGAAAAGGCGACAAAATCACAAATACATGATCGAATCCACGAACACGATACTTGCAATTGCTCAAATCCTTAACTCGAATAGGCTAAAGATAGGTCCAAACTTCACCAATAATAATATATCAAAAAGGGCGACAAAATCATAAATACATAGCCGAATCCACGACCACGATACTTAAGATTGCTCAAATCTCTAATCTCAATAAATCAAAGGTTTGGTTGGATAAAGAATAGGGTATGGATAACATTTGGGATATAAATTGGTGTAAAATGAAAAATAAACAAAACAAATAAATTAAAATCCTAAGTGTGGTTAATCACTATCCCAACCATCCCATGAATAAGACTCATATCATTGAATAACTCACGCTTTAACACTTGAAACACACGCTTTAGGTAGACACGAATTATACTCAACAAGATCTTAATCAAAGAATATACCTTAGTTGACGTTCCCATAACTGCCAACTCCCATTCAATCCATAAATATAATACAACAACTAGTGGTGATATCGACCACTTACATAACTTTACATCGTTGGTTAAAACAAACATCCAACTTCTTCTTTCTTTTTCTTTTCTCATTTTCTCGATTTTTTTTTTTTTTTTTCAACATATAGATAGATGTGTAAAATTTCACCACATCACCAAAACAATAATTCTGGATAATTTTTCCATTCTTTTCATAACTTCAGAAATAATGATAATAGTGAAAGTAGTAAACACACGAAAAATAAACTCAAAGATATACAATATTTACTTTCACTCCAATTGCATTGTGCAATTTCCCGACCTAACCATAGATAATGAATTACGCACGCGAACACAGGTAATGTAAGGAAACACACTTTGCCTATAGCAATTAACCAACCACGGATCTTAATCTATAGGGTAGGCTAAGGTTTAAGGTGTAACGAAACATTTTAAACATAGGTGTAAGAAACGAAAGGAATGGCTCTGAGTGTTTTTCTAGGGGTATCTTACTCTAAAAATGAGAGTAACAAAGGGTTTATACGGGGGTTAACTAACCAGTGTAGTTAGCTAATAACACATAACATATAAAGGCTATTTGGGTGTAATCCTAGAATTTTACCAAGTTAGACAAGTCATTCCAATTATATAAATAATACTCATTATGGTGGTCTCGAATAGTATACAAGCCAAGTTCTAAAGTTTACAAGTCACCGGCACACTCATAGATTTGTGAATTTTGAAAAATCACAATTTTTGAAAATAACGTCATGTGTGCAGCTATGCAACTTAGATCTTAAACAAAAACATGCTAAAAATTTTAAATTTTGATATATTAAGCACTTTTTTAAGCATATTTTGAAAAGTTTAGGACAAGTAAGTGTTAAGTGTTCTAATTCTCCAATCCCCCCACTTAAGTTAAACAACGCCCTTGTTGTTTATATTAAAGGTTAAAAACTGGAAAATAAAAGAATTAGAACAGAAAAACTCCCCTGAGATTTGCTCGGTATGATCCTCCATTAGTGTAAGAGCAAAAATCATCTTTCTTGTGGATTAGAACGTTTAATCTTCATATTTGATGTATCCACAGGAAATGCAGGAATCTATAATACCACCAATGCTTCAAAACACACCTAAGGTAAGAAAGGTTCAACTTGCATAATACATTAGTAGTTAGGGAAAAATAAAACATAAAAAAAAATAAAAATGAAAATCATCAGGTCAGTCGATGCGCCGTATCTTATGGAAGAAGATACGCCGTATCGAGCCTGGAATAAATACGGATCAGAATAAAAGATGCGCCGCATCCTTAACCAGGGATGCGCCGCATTAAAATAAACTGATAAAAAGTTTTAAATTCGAAAATAAAAAATGCAGAAAAATAAAATAAGATATGACCATTTGCAGGAGATGCGTCGCATCTCAGGATTGAGATGCGCCGTATCCTCGGCGGCCTGAAACAAAAATAAAACGAAATAAAGGATAGGATGCGTCGCATCTGTTTCCCAGATGCGGCGCATGTGTTTACCAAACAGACTGATAACAGTCTGCTGTAAAATGACTTGTTCCACGGTTTGATCTCTCACGTCCTCTCGTACTCTCATGCTGAACTTAATGCCAGTCTTCATCAAGTATAGCAAGAAACATAAACTGAAACACTAAATATATACATGAGAATAGTAATCAGTACAATCCAAAAAAATAATAATATGTGGAACAATGTCTGTAAAATCAAGAGAGTAAGATCATGGGTGAGCGAGGTCGTCTGGATGGGTCCCGGAAGTGCTGGCTTCATCAGTCCTCTGGCGGACTCTGCGCTCGTATGCACGTGTCACTCCCGTAACATGAGTACCATCTGAACGGGTGTGGGTAATCCCCTGCTGCTCTAATAGTCTGCTCACACTCATAACCAACCACTCTGAGTCTCTCCTCAGGGCTCTCAACTCTCCCTCGACTGCGTCAAGTCTCTGACCCATGGTACGTACAGGGACTGCTGGGGGTACTGGTGCCTGCGGCTCCTCCTGATGGGCTGGAGCAGCAGCCGGAGGTCCCTGAGGTCCTCCCTGCTCCGCCTCTAGTCCTGCAGCTCTGGCGGGCCCTAATGCTACCCAGACGTACTTTCCCATGGCCTGCTGGCATATCCCTAGTCTAATCAAGTAATCCCTATCAATAACTGGGAGACGAGTCACCACAACCTCCAGCCCCGCTGGAATCTCCGCTCCAATGACTCCAAAATGGCGGGCCAACCGAGAAACAAAATGCCCGCCAGTCATCTGGCTCCTCCGATCTCTCCCTGCAGCTGATCGGTGGAGGTAGTGTGCCAAAAAATGGGGGATGTTCACCGACAACCCCTCATCCATGCTCCTAAGGAGGAAGAGGTCCAGAGTGGTCACCTTCTCAGGTGACTGACCCCTCCCAGCAATGGTAAGTGCAATCAGCCTGTGGCACAGCCTCCTCATCGGCTCCCTGATCAAAGTATATGAGGGGGTGGAAGTAGTGATATCACCCCCCGAAGAAATCCGGTCCCAGTAATCACTGAATAATCCTCTGTCAGGGACCGCTCGCAAACTATCAGCCCAGTATCGGGTAAACCCATCTGACTCAAGCTCGTCAGCTGTATGCAAACCCATGGCCAGGATAAACTGTCTCATCGACATCTGCCTCGACACCCCACCCAGTCTGAACACCAGGGTGTCGGCAATATCTAAACCCGTATCCGTCTCTCTGTAGTAAAATGTGCTAAAGAACTCCAGCATGAGCTCCCTGATAATAGGCTCATCGATCCTGAACAGCCTCTCCCAAGCACTAGATCTGAACACCTCCTCCTCATCATCTCCAGTGACCACCATCTCCATCCTATGCTGTAAACTCTCAGCAGCATGTCCATGTCCAACCAATCCTACATCATCAAAATCCAAAACCTGCACCCTGAATATCCTCCTAAAGTAAATAGAATCAAGCCTCCGTAAGTAATCCTCCAAGGTGCCAGGGGTTAGACCCATATCCTCGAATCGTAACCACTGGTGTCTCTGTGCTGCTTCTGGTAGTTCCATCTGAAATAAATATTCAAAGTTAGTAAGCATTCTGCAAGATAGGTAGATACGGCGCATTGGATTTAATCAATGCGGCGTATCTGCATGAAATATAAGAGATGCGGAGCAAGAGTTGAGATACGGCGTATTGGGATGCGTCGTATCTAGATTAATCAATACGGCGTATCTAGATTTTTATAAATTTTGGAAATAGTCGTTACGCCGCATCAATCAACCTAGATGCGCCGCATCTAAAAGCGTATCAGTATAAATAAAAGGAATCAGGCAGGCATTTCAAGAGTCCGTATCCGTGACGCAAACTACCACTAAACATCACACTATAATATACTCCGTAAATCAGTTCTAAAGGCTCCCTTCGTTCTAATAATCCAACTTCCCGCTAAATATTCAAAACCGAATTCGTTTTATCAAATTTTCGTTCGAATCAAATTAACCTAGAAGTTCGATTATTAACGCAAGTTAAGTACGGGGGAAATCATCTAATTCAAACCCTAATCACATCTCTATATCATTTAAGCACAAATCAATTTAATCACATAAACCCTAATTTTCGTATTAACCAAAATTAAATCGAAATGGAATGATTACCTTAATTTGATGATTAGGAGAAAGATTCTAGATCGGATTAAAGGTGGATTAAAGAAGAATGATCGGGATTCGAGTATAATTTTAGTGCGTGTTCTTAACTGTGTGAGTGAGGATTATGCGGTAAAGATTTTAGATCCGGCGCATTCCCGTCGTATTTATAGGCGAAACGATGCGCCGTATTGTAAATTGGGATGCGCCGTATCTATATAATTTCGTTGACTAGTCAATGAGTCCTAGATGGTCAGAGATACGGCGCTTTGGATAGTTAGATCCTCCGTATCGCTATGTTAGCAAACGAAATTTAAATGAGGAACGTACCTTGGCCTCCGCAACACGATTCTTTATACACCAAATTGGGGTAAAACGGTTACACCATACGATATAAATGAATTCAAAATAAGAGCAATAGGTATAAACGTTTTATTAACAATTGTAATCTTATAGTTTAGAGGATAAGAATTTATTCCGAGGTTAGGAACAAATATCGTTTTTAAGCATACAAAATTAAGATTACAATTTGAATCAGATGTATTATACGGATAGGTAAAATTAAGATTATGATGTAGAGAACTTCCCTTTGGCTTGGTTAAATAATCGAAGAGGTTTCGTTTGATCACTCCAGCTAGCTTCTCTTGGTTTGGTTCAGAATGTAATCCTTCATGGTGATGCTCGAGTCATCATTTATCCTGAAAATAAACAACTTGCACACGAGAGTAGCGGACCGATCAAAGTAAATATCAAAAATCAACTATATTTGTCAAATTATAATCGTCGTATTAACAAAGGTTAATGCGACGTATTTTCGTTACGTTTTAAAATACGAGATTTTTGATTCAGAAGGATGCGCCGTATCGATAAAAATCGATACGCCGTATCTGTTTAATAATTCGAAAACTGTTTTTAATTAAAATAATAGATACGCCGTATCTGATAAATCAGATGCGTCGTATATCGTTAACGTTTAGAAAATTTTTTTATCAAAAACAGATACGCCGTATCTGCTAAAGCAGATGCGTCGTATCGAATTAATTAAACGCGTTGTATTTATAAAAAAATTGAACGCAATACGCCGTATCTGAGAAATCAGATGCGCCGTATCGTTCGATTTAGCTCAGTACAACGATAGCAGAACACAAAAATACGAAAAATAAAAAACAAATAAAACACACGAAAATAAAAACAAATAAAGCAAACAAATAACACACAAAAACAGAAAATATGCAAAATAGTACAATGAATGCAAATTAATCTAATACACAACAAAATTAGCGGTTAGATAAAAAAAATTAAAACCTAATTAAAATACTAATCAAATTAACAGATAATAACAATTCACTCCCCGGCAACGGCGCCAAAAACTTGATGCGCGTGATGTGTCGTTGCGGTTTAGCAGTTTTAATGCCTACTCAAGTTTTAAATTTATATTTAGCCGACTTATCAATAACACACACACTTAACGAGCAGTGTACCCGGTCAGTATGAATATAATGGTAAGTAGAGTGTCGATCACTAAGAGTGGAACGTATTATCTAGTTATTCTAATCAGTATTTTAATATTCTAACGCAAGGGGGTTTCAGCCTGAGAGACTGGCACGATTTTGTTGCAATTAAATAATAAACTAAACCAATAGGCACGAATCAGCAAGTAGCACACACGTACACAGATAAATACTCGAGACAATAAGAGGGCTGTCCTTATGATTAAGTAGTTTGTCACTTGTTTTATTGATAGCTTTATATGAAGTGTATGTAGTTAACCCTTTCTCGTTGGTCCTATTCTTATCGACGAGTAAACCCTTAATGATTACTTATGTCTAAAAGTTATTCCTAAGTGATCAATTTAGTAACAACCGTGGGAGTGCAACCTTTCCATTGCCACGTTACACAAGCCACTAATAAACACAGAGGTTATCAATGCACTAATAAGTAGTAACCAAAGACATCAACATATAAACTTTAATTGATGGGAAAGCAATATTAAAGGGAGTGCAACCTTTCCGTTGTCACATTACACAAGCCACCAATCCTGATGAATTAAAGTTTACTAACACAATAAAACAAAACTACTTAATGAATTAAACACATGCAGCACCTTCTTACAGCTCTTGTATCTTTGATTTGGGTGTGTCTTGTGCTGCTGCCTTGACTGAATTCGTCCTAGGTTTTCCTTGTTCGGTCTTCGGTATTAATATAATGCTTTCGAAATTCGTCTGGTCTTGGGGTATTTATAGTTTCTGTCTGAGGGTGAGATGCGGCGCATCTAAGGAGTAGATGCGGCGCATTGACTTAACTTCGCGTGGGGTCCAAGATTATAATATTCAGGAATATTCGTACACCGCCAGAAGATGCGGCGTATCTTTATCTTTGGATGCGGCGCATGTCCTCTTGAATCTTGGATCGTATCTGGTGAGATCTTGATAGCAATGCGGCGCATGTCATGAGTGAGATGCGGCGCATCTGGAGCAGATTTGACTTGATCTTGTCCATTTCAGTAGACTCTTCACTTTATGCATGTTTTGCTCCATAATTAGTCCAAAATCGCCAAGTTTCACCAAATGCTTGTTTTCAACTGAGAATTACAAAAGTAAACGATTAAGTATCAATCCTCATACATAATATAGTAAAACAAGTCAATTAAATAGGATAAATGATAGTAATAAAATGTACTTATTTGAGTTCATCAATCATCTTGGCTGAATTCTTGATTTTTTATCTACTTTATATGATTTTTTTGGTATTTTTGGTTTTTAACTCTAAACTGATTTTTAAGGTTACTAAAAGCTTTCAGAAGCTTTCTAGGAGCTTATATGATCTATTTGAGTCCTTATCATCAACTACAACAACATACAAGCAAATTTGAGAATTTGAGCTTTAAAATGGCATAAACTGAATTCGTATTGATAAACTGAAATTGATTACTGAAAAAGGTTTACAATGCACTGAAATAACTTAATTCAAGACTAGAAAGCTTAAACATACACTAGAAATTAGAAATGAACTAATACGACATACATGAACTACAATTACACTAGATAACTTTTTTCCTTGCCTCCCCTTCCTTCTTTATAGCCTTTTGAGACTCCCCACATGCTTCTGAACATATCCCATCAACAATCTTGACCATTGGATGAGTCAAAGTGATCCCATCCGTTTAAACCATTTTGGCGCCAAAATTGAGATACATAACTTGCGGCCGAATTTTTGCAATTAATGCACTTTGGAAGCTTGTATATGTGGAGGAGACACTAAAGAAAGGGATTGTAGCCTAGTTGGTACTTTTGGTGAAGAAAAAACAGGGGAAGGTATGGTTTAGTGTAAAAGTGGTGGGGAAGCATTAATTGTGGTTGTGGGCTAGGGTGTGAGGTGGAAGGGGTGAGAGTGAGGAGTAGGTGGTGAGGTGGTATGTTGGTAGCCAGGTGGAGGGTGGAAAACGGGGGAGGTGGATGGTGGTATGGAAGCAGTGGTGGGGTGGTTTTGGTGGGAAAGGAGAAAAAGGGAGGGGTTGACCGTTGGTTGACCCCGGTTTTATTATTTAAGGGTTGGGCTGGGGTATGTTGGGCTTTTATTTATTTTTGGATCCGGTTGGTTTGTAGTAGTTTAGAGCCCAAGGACCATTTGTGTAATATTTGGATTTTGAGGGGTGAAAAGTGTAAACTTCTCAAAGTTATCAAAAAGACCACTTATGCCAAGTTTCAATAGTACAAGTACCATAAAAGATAATTTTCCATTTTTGAAAACCGGGGGACTTGTTTTGTCATTTTTGAAACTTTAGGGACCAAAACTGCCAATTGTGCAAACTTTGTTCGTTTTTCATCTTTTTCAATCTTTTTGCACTTGTAACACATAAAAACACAATCAAATGATATTTTCTGTATTTTGAAGCATATCTGCATGTTTTTAAATGTTTTTGCAGTTTAAATGGGAACAAAATGATGAGTATTTAGACACTCATCAATCCCCACACTAAACTATTGCTAGTCCCTAGCAATCTTTTTTGAAAATTTTAATGGATTTTAATCTCTTTACCAAAAGCCATTACTTCTGGAGTAGCCAATTTTTTTAGTATATGATACTTTGGTACAATGATAACCAAATGATTTTGAGCAAATCATCAGCTGTCAACGGATTTGATTTGTCTTTACCAAAAGCCGTTTGCTTCTGGACTAGCCAACTCTTAGATAAAATTCAATTATTATCTTTGGTGAGCTGATTACCAATTATGGTTTTCCAATGCCTTTACCACAAGCCATAACCTTGCGGGCTAGCAAACTCTTCACTTATAAAGATATGGGGAGTTGAATACCATACAATTTTAGGCAAATTGTAAGCCATAAACGGATTTGAGTTATCTTTACCAAGAGCCATTTGCTCTCGGATTAGCCAGTCCTTATGTGTGTTAGACATGGTGGACTGATAACCATTTATTGCGTTCTAAGTGAGAGAAAAAAAAATTTTAATTTTGGCCAAAATGGGGGTACTAGATGGTATATTTGATCAAATTCGCTAGAATTCCCCCCCACACTTAGAACTGAATATTGCCCTCAATATTCAAAGTACCGGCTATTATGCCGACACTTAGAACGTAAGAAGGAAATATTACTAGCCATTATTTTATTTTTTATATACAATTTTCTCATTCATTATTCATTTTTTTTTTCTTTTTTTTTTCTTTTTTTCGGGTGTGGATATATACATATATACAACATGTGGGGCATCTCCCCCACACTTGGGTGGGACATGGGTGAAAACCCATATGGTGCTAATATTTTTGTTCACCGAGTCACTTAGCTTGACTCGACCCCGCTTTCATTGGTTCATGGGGAAAGTTTGAAGATCCGGGACAACCATGGGTGGAATGTCCTCTCCAAAGTAGTGCTTTAACCGATGGCCATTCACTTTGAAATTTGGACCGTCATTTTGAGATAACTCAACGGTACCATATGGATAAACTTTTGCAATAGTGAATGGACCAGTCCAACGGGTTTTTAATTTTCCCGAGAAGATCTTTAATCTTGAGTTGAAAAGAAGGACTCGATAACCAACGTTGAAAACGCGGTTCTTGATTTTTGAGTCATGAATCTTCTTTGACTTTTCTTTGTAGATCAAAGAGTTCTCGTATGCTTGATCACGTAGTTCATTTAATTCATTCATTTGAACTTAACGGTGATCACCCGCAGTTTGGAGGTCAAAGTTGGCATGTTTCAAGGCCCAGTAGGCTTTGTGCTCTAATTCGATCGGAAGATGACATGCCTTTCCGTACACAAGCTTGTAAGGCGTACACCCGATGGGTGTTTTGTAAGCTGTACGGAAGGCCCAAAGTGCATCATCCAATTTATCCGACCAGGATGCACGGTTTTCTCCTACAGTCCTTTCCAGTATCCTTTTGATACCACGATTTGAAACTTCTACTTGTCCACTTGTTTGTGGGTGATACGCAGTAGAAAGACGGTGAGTTACACCATATTTTTGCATGACTTTATCAAATTTGTCATTGCAGAAATGCGTACCACGATCACTGATTATAGCACGTGGAGTTCCAAATCGGGCAAACAGAGCTTTGAGGAATTTCACAACAACTCGGGCATCATTGGTGGGTAAAGCTTTCGCTTCAACCCATTTTGACAAATAGTCAACAGCCACGAGAATGTATTTGTTCCCTCGAGATGATGGAAATGGCCCCATAAAGTCAATGCCCCAGACATCAAAGATTTCACAGACTTGAATTGCATTTTGTGGCATTTCATTTCGTTGTGAAATATTTCCGTGACGCTGACAAGCGTCACAAGTTTTGATGAGATCATGGGCATCCTTGTAGATTGTGGGCCAATAGAACCCGGAATCAAACACCTTTTTGGCGGTGTAATTGGGACTATGATGGCCCCCCGTGGGTCCAGCATGGCAAGCTTTGAGAATGTCAACAGCTTCCTGTCCATACACACACCGTCGGATGACTTGATCCGCACAGATTTTGAATAAGTAGGGGTCGTCCCAGAAATAATGTTTAACATCTTTAAAGAATTTATTTTTCTGTTGGGACGACATCCCTTTCACTATGAAGTTTCCCGCATGGTAATTTGCGAAGTCGGAAAACCATGGGGTGGTGGAATCTCCACGAAAAGCAACCGCATTGAGTGTCTCGAGAGGAAATGTTTCATTTATTTCCTTTTTCTCGAAAACATCTTGGTGTAGGTTCTCTAATCGGGATAGATGATCAGCAGCTAGGTTCTCAGCTCTTTTTTTATCACGTATAATGATATCAAATTCTTGCAGGAGGAGAACCCAACGGAGCAATCTCGGCTTTGCATCTTGTTTTGCAAAGAGATATTTGAGAGCCGAGTGATCCGTATACACTACACATTTAGTCAAGATCAAATATGGCCGAAACTTCTCGAAGGCATACACCACAGCTAATAATTCTTTTTCTGTAGTGGTGTAATGAGTTTGAGCCTCGGTCATGGTTTTGCTTGCATAGTGTATAGGCTAAAAATGTTTGTTTTTGCGTTGCCCCAGGACTGCACCGATAGCAAAGTCACTTGCATCGCACATGAGCTCAAAGGGTAAGTCCCAGTCGGGGGCAACTAGAATTGGTGCTTCAGTAAGCTTTTTCTTTAATGTTTCAAAAGCTTCGATGCACTCTGGTGAGAAGATAAAAGGAGCATCCTTCTCAAGGAGATGGGTCATAGGCCGGGCGATTTTAGAAAAATCTTGAATGAATCTACGATAGAAACCGGCATGACCCAGAAAACTCCTAATACCTTTGACGGTAGTGGGATGAGGTAATTTAGCAATGACATCAACCTTAGCTCTGTCAACCTCAATCCTGTTCTTTGATATCTTATGGCCGAGGACAATGCCCTCTTTGACCATAAAATGACTCTTCTCCCAATTTAGACAAAGATTGGTGTCTTCACAGCGTTTCAGCATGTTTTCTAAATTGGAGAGACATGTTTGGAAGGAATCCCCAATGACTGAAAAGTCATCCATAAAGACCTCCATCGTTTTACCGATCATGTCGGTGAATATGGCCATCATACACCTTTGGAATGTGCCCGGAGTATTACATAAGCCAAAAGGAATACGTTTATAAGCAAAGGTTCCGTAGGGGCACGTGAAGGTAGTTTGAGAACAAGTCTAGGAGAAAGTTTGGTTATGAGGATTTTGAATAGGTGGATCCTCTGGATTTGGAAGAGATGAACTTGAAGTGGCAGGTGGCCATGCTCTCTGTTAACATCAAGAGGTTTGAGAACAAGTCTGGGAGAAAGTTTGGTTTCCAGGGAAGAGATCCAGCTAGATTTGACAGAAGGAAGATCAAGTGTTATACTTGTAGACAGTTGGGTCACTTCTCAAGAGAGTGCAAGGATAGGAAGACTGGTGACGAGGTTAGGTATTCTACCTATAAGCATAATCAAGTGGAAGTTGGGACATCCAACGCTGGATCTTCCAAAGCTTTGGTCACTCTGGATGACCATGTCAACTGGAAGGCGCATGAGCCTGATAATGATGAAGCTTCTGGTTCTGAGTTGAGTGGATTGCTGGCGAGCTGTACTACAGAGGATCAGCATGATCAAGTTGCCTTTATGGGCATCTCTCAGGTACATAATTGTGTGTTTGGTTGTAGTGAAAGATATAATGAACTTAAGGAGGCTTATGATGAATTGAAACCTAAATATAATGAATGTTATGTAGAGGTTGAGGCTTACAAAGGTGCTTTAAAAACCTTAGAAAGACAAAAAATTTGGTTTCAAAAGAATCAAGTTGCTTATGATGAAAAGATAGGGGTGTTAGAGAGAGATTTAACATGTACTACAAATGAATTAAAATGTTGTGAAAAGGAAAAAGCTAAACTAGATTTAGAGAAACAAGAACTACAAGAGAAGCTTGATAAAGAAGTAGCTAGACATAAAAATTGGTTGATTTCAGGTGATAAGTTAGCTAACTGTCTTTATGGTAGTCAAGCTGTAAACTCTGGGATAGGTTTATGTTTTAAAAAATATGTAGGTTTAGAGGCTAGGAATGATATGGGTAAATCTACACAGCCAGGCTTAGCAAATTATGTTAAAGAAGGAAAATTACATGCTGTGCCTGGACCTATTAGAGGAGAACACATGCCCACTAGCATTGACACCACCACAGACTTTGATGGATCACACCATCTTTATGGCAAAAAGTCAAGTGACTTGCCAGACCCTGATTCTAATTCTACTGACTTTGTCCTCTTGTTCTGACAGTGACAAGTCCTTTGACCAAGGGTCTACTACCTATACCGGTTGTGATTCAAGTGAAAAGTCAGACATTCCCAAGACCTCACCCAAACCTACACCCAAGACTCCCTACAAGCCTGTTAGAGTTGCTGCTGAGGAATCACATTCCAAGACAGTTTCCTCTGAAGACTTGTCATTTAATTCTTTGCAAAACAATGTTTTTAATTCTGTCAAAAACAATTCTGTTAATGTTTGTGGTTTGAATGTTTTTAATGGAACATCTCTCACTTTGAATAAATCTTCTAAAAAGAAGAAATGTTTTGTTTGTGGAAGTAAATTTCATTTGATTAAGGATTGTAATTTTCATGAGCAAAGAATGGGTGTATGTGCTAGTCAAAATAAACCTAGACCAATGTGGAAGAATGTTAATGATATACCATCATATATTCCACAAGCAACTTATAAAACCAGCAAACACAATTCTGCTGATAAACCTTCTCCATCTAATTGGAGAAGATCTGTTGCTAGACCATATGTGAGACCAACTAGTTCTTATTTTCAGAATGGTTATTGGCCTGGTTTTATTGACCTAATGTATGTGGGAAGGGGATATTGGGATACTGCTGTGAAGCCCTTAGCAGGTTGTTCTTGGACTAAAAAGGGACCCTTGTTTCAAAGAAGGCCCAAGAACAATGGTGGATCTGATACATCTACATGGCCTAAATCTTATGATCCACAAGGCAGGCTCAAGTCAGTAATGACTTGAGTCTCCAAAGTGTACTTATATTTTGTATATGTTTTTTTGTTGTTGTTGTAGGATCATCCTCTGAAAAGTAAAGAAGTAGGCATAGTAGATAGTGGTTGTTCCAGGAGTATGTCAGGAAACATAGAGATGATGCATGATTTTGTACCCATTGAAGGAGGAGGCAATGTGACTTTGGTGGAGGAGATGGTAGAATCACTGGGAAAGGAACTATCCGGACACCTAATTAGGACTTTGAGAATGTGTATTATGTGAAGGAACTACAACATTTCAACTTCTTCTCAGTATCACAAATTTGTGACACCAAGAACAAAGTATTCTTCTCTGAGGATGAATGTCTTGAGCTCTCTAAAGACTTCAAACTTCCAGAAGATATAACAATTCTGCTGAGAGTTCCCAGAAGCTACAATTTATACACATTCAATTTGAATGATGTCCAACCTGAAGGTGACCTCACATGTTTGGTGGCTAAAGCATCCCTGGATGAGTCTACAAAATGGCATAGAAGGATGGCTCATGTGAATTTCAAGACCATTAACAAGCTTTCTAAACTTGGTCTAGTTCATGGACTTCCTTCCAAACTCTTCACCAATGAGCACAATTGTGTTGCCTGCAACAAAGGAAAGCAACACCGAGCCTCATACAAAGCCATTACAGCTGTTAGCACTATCTCAGAACCTCTTCAGTTGCTGCATATGGATCTCTTTGGTCCATCTCAAATCAGAAGTATTGATCATAAGTACTTCTGCCTGGTAATCACTGATGACTATAGCAGGTTTTGTTGGGTATTCTTTTTGAAAACTAAAGATGAAACATCTCCAATTTTAAAAGAATTCATAACCCTTGTTGAAAACCAGCTAAACAAAAAGGTTAAAGGTATTAGGTGTGATAATGGGACAGAGTTCAAAAATGTTGTTTTAATCGACCTCTGTCAGTCTAAAGGGATAAAAAGGGACTATAGCAATCTAAGAACCCCACAGCAAAATGGGGTTGCTGAAAGAAAGAATAGGACCTTAATAGAGGCAGCAAGATCCATGCTTGCAGACTCTAAATTACCCACTATTTTCTGGACTGAAGCAGTAAGCACTGCTTGTTATGTTTTGAACAGGGTATCCATCACTAGACCTCATTTCAAGACACCTTATGAACTTCTCACTGGGAAAGTTCCTGATATTCACTATCTCAAACCTTTTGGATGTCAAGTAACCATTTTGAACACTAGTGATCCACTGGGAAAGTTTGATGAGAAAGCTGATGAGGGGTATATTGTGGGATATTCAGCTCATAGTAAGGTTTATAGGGTATATAATTTAAATGCTAAAAAGATTAAGGAGACCCTTAACCTGAGATACCTAGAAGATAAGCCTAATGTTCAGGGACAAGGTCATGCTTGGTATTTTGACCTGAATTACCTAACTGATTACTTGGGCTATACTAGATATGTTTCTAACCAATCTGCAGGTACACAAAAGTCTCCCACTCACAATGCAGGTACCCTGGATGATGACTCAGATAGTAAGTCTGAGCATGATGAACAAACAATTGTTGTACCTTCTTTTCCTCCTAACCATTTTGCAGGTGATAGCTCTAAAGAAACTTCTGATGAGATTGTAGATGAGTCACACTATGCATGTTGGGAATTAAGCTATGGCAGTTAGTACGGCTGAGAAGGAAGTTGGTACTGCTGATGAAGATTGATGAGTGTCTAAATACTCATCATTTTGTCTCATCTAAACTGCAAAAACATTTAAAAACACTCAGAAATACTTTAAAATGCAGAAAATATCATTGGATTGTGTTTTTATCTGTTTCATGTGCAAAATGATTGAAAAAGTTGAAAAATGAATAAAGTTTGCATATTTGGCAGTTTTGGTCCCTGAAGTTTCAAAAATGGCAAAACAAGTCCCCCGGGTTTTAAATATTGAAATTTAACATCTTAAGTCCTTGGGGAATTGAAACTTAGCATAAATGGTCCTTTTGATTACTTTGGTGAAATTACAAGTTCAACCCTTCAAGAATTCAGAAAATACAAGTTTGGTCCTTGGGCTTTAATTTCTACAAAACAAACCAAGCTTTAATTTCTACAAACTAAACCCAGCCCACAACATGAACCCCAGCCATTTCCCTTATGAACCCCCAGCCAAAACAAAGTGAACCCCAGTCCAAAACCCAACCCTTATAATAAATATCGGGGTCAACCCTCGGTCAAACCATTTCCCTCCCACAAACCCACCATCCCTGTTCCCTTCCCTCTCCCTCGCCTGCTTCCACAAAACCACCATGGTTTCTCCACCTCACCACCTTTCCAGCTCACCTACTCTACACTCCACCTCATCCCCCCTCCTCCATACACCAACCCACTATGCATTAAATGCTTCCTTCCCACTCCTCCACTAAAAGTACTAACTTTCCTGGTTTTTGTTGCCACCTCAACCCTAGCCCCATACCTACTATCCTAATTGTCCCCTCCACCTCCACAAACCTCCACAATTCTTTAATTGCCTCAAAACAGCCTTTTCCACATATGTACCCTTTTGGCGCCAAAAATGCCACTTGTGAGAGTATGATGAAACTAATGAAATCAAGGGCTGAGATGAGGTGGGATATGTTCAGAGGTCGACAAGGAACCTTTAAAGTCTATAAAGAAGGAAGAAGGAAGCAATGTAGCAAGTATCTAGTGTAAATTTTATTAGCTTATGTCGAATTAATGGTGTTTTAATTTCCAAGTGTTAATTTTAGCTTTCAAGTACTTGTTTAAGTATTTTCAGTGTTTGTAAACCTATTCTCAATAATAAATCTCAGTTTTCAAGTTTGAAATCCGTGTATGCAATTTCTTGTTCAAATTTCATGTTTCTTTGAATGTTGTTTATAGTGTTGTTTCTGGACTCATAAGCTCATATAAGCTCCCTATATAGCTTGTGTAAGCTATTAGAAACCTTAAAATTCAGTTTTAGTATTAAAAAGCAAAAATACAAAAGTGAGATAAAAATGAGTGAAAATCCAACTATGAAGAATGCATTGATCAAGAAGCTGGAGCAGGGTTAATTTTGGATTGCCCTGGGTTAGTGGCTTTGTGGAAATCCCATAGGTGTGATCTAAAGTTCTTGGTTCTTGGTTTTTCAGTTGGAAAGTTCTTATAAGCCTTGTACTCAGTTTTTGCATTTTACTGTATAAGTAAGTTCTTGCCTGAAATCTTTGTGTTTCTAAGTTTCTGTGGTGTTGTTAAGTTATGATATAGATTAAAATAGGTAGCTTGTTCATTGAATTCACTTGGTGCTAAAAATCTCATTTTAACTGTGTGACTAGCATAATTTCCATATCTGTGGTTTATGCTTGTGTTGTTGTTGTTTTATGCTCTTATGATCTTGTGTGTTCATATTATAACCTTTGAAATCAGTGTTATGGTTTAAATCATCCATTTGCTTTGAAAATTTTGTATAACTGTTTTGATCAGGGCTGTTTGGATTTGCTGATAAAACAGCATTCAAGTGCATGCTAGTTGTTGTTTGTTGTTGTTACATGTCACATTAGTTCAACTTAGCTCAGTTCTAGCCTAAAAACCAGTGCTTGTTTGATAAAAAGTCAAAATGATCCTTTGATTTCCATTTCAGCTTAACTGTTAGGATTTTGGATTTGCATAATCATCATTTTGGTTCATTAGTGCTTAACATAGCTTAATTTGGTCTCATAATAGCTTAATATAACATAATCAATAAGTAGAATCAATCCTAAGTTCATATTAGTCAACTTGTTAGTGTAACATAAAAAGTCAAATTTTCTTATTTGAAGTTTTAGAATAAACTTGAGAATTTCATTGTGATCTTATTATTAGGTTCTAGCTTGTAATCTTTTGGAATATTAATATTTAGTTGCTCATCTTCACTAGACTAATTTTGGTTAATTTTATCACCTTAGTTTAGCTGCTTAAATTATAGCTTTTTGTTAGATCTTTTCTGAAAAAGTGCCCTGTGCACAGAAAAAATAGCACATTTCCCTAGCTAGCACAATCTTCATTAGTTAGCTTTAGCTTGTGTAATTTGGTGTTTTGTGAAGCCCTTCTGGCTAGTTTGATGTGTGTATGCTTATTTTCCAGTTATAGCTTATTGTGAATGCTTATTTGTGAAATCATGTTTGTTCAAATTCACTCCCTACACTGAGTCATCAGTGTAGGTGAGTCTTATTCACAAGCTCATCAAAAGCTCATCAGTAAGCTTAAGCCTGTGTTCTTTGGCTTTTTCTAAAGCTGAACCACCCATCTCAAAGTTTCAAAGCTTGTTTTCCATTTTGCAGCTTATCTTATAGGGCTGCTACTAGCTTTTTGTTTGTCCCATTTTTTTTAGTATACACTGATAATCAGTGTAAGTGTGCTATATTCATAAGCTCATTCCAAGCTTCTCAGTGGGTCCCACTCAGAGCTTATTGGCTTTTTGGATAGCCAAGCCAGCTAGCTTGTTAGGTCAGTGCTTATTTTGAGCTTAGGAGCTTTTACCCCTAGCTTAATCAGACCTTAAAAATCTTTGCAGGCCTGTTTGGTTGATAGGGCTAAGTGGAATTGCTTATTTGCTTATTTCAAGCTTATCAGTGAATGCCATTGTGCCATTTTGTTCCTTTTCAGTTCCTTAGCTTATAGTAATCTTATTTTTACTTTGGTTACCACTGTTTAGCTTATTTCAAGCTTATGTGAGCTTGAACCATCAAAACAAGCTCAAAATCTCAACTGTTAAGCTTATAAGCTTCTATACTGCTTTTTTTTAAGTTCTAATAATATTGTCTTCATTAAAGTTGGTTAATATCAGTGTATAAATAGATTTGTAAAAGAAAATCCAAGAAAAGCCAACATAAAAATAAGTGATAGCTTCTATTTAAGCCATTTGGCTTATTTTCAGCTTTTTCATTAAGCACTTGTCACTTTTATATTTTTCCTAGCTTTATGCACTTATTTAATATTTATAGAAAAAGTTTTAGATTTTTCTCAGATCATTTAGTATTTATTAGAATTTTAATTAGTTTAAATAACAATTAATTAGTAATTAATTAATAATAATTAGATAAAAAGTGTAAAAAATATATTTTCAGTTTCAAAATAAGTTTTAGGTTATTTTAGATTTATCTAAGTTAAAATTTTAATTTTCTAGGATAATTTCCTATTTTCTCTTAATTTAGTACATTTTAAATAATTAATAAATAGTTTTTAATTAATAATAATTAATTAAATAGTTAAATAAATAATTTTCTTTTTCTTAAAATTTTCTTTTATCTTTAGGTTTATAAAAAAAAATCATTTTCATATTTGTAGGATTAATATTTCTTCATTTCACATTTTATTTTGTACGTTTACGTTTATTTAAACGTACGTTTTTAGGTTTTCTAATTTCACGTTCTTGTTTATATAGCTTGTTTAAAGCTATTTTCTATCTCCTTAGTGTAATCAAACCCATAATCCCTTTTCCATTCAATAACACTTGATCACAATTCGTCTTTAAACACAATTTCACGCTTCGCTGGGATATAACGACCCGGGAAAACATTATACTCCTTGGTTTAGCATTGGCTCAGTAGTTTGACTTTAGTTGACCACATCCTTGGTCGATATAAGTTGACCGTTTGGGGCCGATCAAAGATGAAGAACAAGAACAGTTAGTACGGTTTAGTTAGTACTGCTTATTATTATTATTTTGTATACGGTTAAGATAATTATGGAAAAGATATTGTAGATATCTTATATGTTTAGAATGATAGTTATCTTGTAAAAGACTCCTTGTGCTTATAAAAGGAGGTCTTAGGTTAAAGTTTAATATACGAATATACGAGAGAGAATAGATCGTAGTATTAAGTCGTGTGAATTAAGATTCAAGGTTTGTAAACCCTAGTGATATTGAGATCACTCGTATTATTATTCTAATAATATTGAATCGTTATTGTTGAAGTTATTCATTGTTTACTGTTACATTCTTGCTTCATACAAAACATAAACAAATCGATCTTCTGAATACTAGCTAGTAAATTCCGCGTGCTAGACTACGTATAATTCATAGTATCACATCTAACACAAGGAGTGTGTGTAGATCCGGTCAATTGGTATCAGAGCCAGGTTGCTGATAAATTGATTTAGAAGATCCGTGAAGTAAGATGGACATGGAGACACCACAAACCACAACCAATATTGCTACTAAGCTTCCTATGCTTAAACCTAATGAGTTCGACATGTGGAGACTACGGATAGAACAGTTCTTTCAAGTGCAAGATTATGCACTTTGGGAGATCATAGAAGATGGAAACTCTTTTACACCCGTAGTAACAACAACTGTCATTGAGGGTACATCTGAAACAAAGACACAAACCAAGCCAACCACTACTGAAGAGAGGGCAAGATACAAGAATGATGTAAAGGCTAGAAGTTTGTTGCTAATGTCAATCCCTAATGATCAGTTGCTGAACTTTAGCAAGTTTAAGTGTGCTAAAACTTTGTTTGAGGCCATTATTGCAAGGTATGGTGGGAATGAAGCCACCAAGAAAACTCAGAAGACCCTTCTTAAACAACAGTTTGAGAACTTCTCCGCTACACATAATGAGTCTTTGGATCATATGTTCAATAGGCTTCAAAAACTGGTGAGTCAACTTGCTATTCTAGGAATTGATATGCCTCAGGAAGATCTAAATTCAAAATTCCTAAGAAGTTTACCTTCAGACTGGTCCATGCATGTAGTTGTCTGGAAAAACAAACCAGACATAGACACAATGAGTCTGATGGACCTCTACAGCAACTTCAAGATCGTTGAACAAGATGTGAAGAAGTCTGCTGGATCAAGCTCAAGCTCTGGGAATATGGCTTTTGTATCAACTCCCAGTAATTCAAGCCAAGAAGAGGAAGTACAGGTTGCTGGAGCAGTTGGTACGGGTAGTTCAAACAGTGGTACTGCTAGCAGTACTTGTGGACTGTTGAATGAAGATGTGTATTGTGCTTTCTTGACTACTCAACACAATGGTAATGTACTGACTCATGGAGATCTTCAAGAGATAGATGAAGATGATATGGAAGAGATGGATATCAAGTGGCAGCTTTCTCTTCTTAGCATGAGGGCTAAGAGATTTTTGAAGAAGACTGGCAAGAAGATTGTCATCAATAGCAATGATGTTGCTGGGTATGACAAGACCAAGATTGAATGCTTCAATTGCCACAAGAAATGTCATTATTCAAGGGAATGCAGACAGCCAAGACAACAAGATGGAAAGAGCAGAGGTTTTGGAAACAAGTCAAGAGTTGTGGATATTACTGATTCAAGCTCAAAAGCCATGGTTGCCATTGATGGCTTAGGGTTTGACTGGAGTTACATTGCAGAGGAGGAAGCAGAAGCATCTACAGAGATTGCTCTCATGGCATTGTCAGACTCTGAGGTACAAGTTTCTAAGTGTTCTAAATCTTGTGAAAATCTAAAAGAATTAGAAACTCTTAAGACTAGGTATGATAATCAAAGAAAAGAGCTTTATGACACTAGTTTTAATCTAGCTAATCATAAGAGGGCTTTAGGTGTGGTAGAGGAACAACTTGCTCACTGTAGAAGTAATGAGACTAAGTTTTCTGATGATATGATCTTAATTAAAAGAGAACTAATGTTTAGAGAGAATGAGATCACTGTGTTGAAACATGAATTAGAACAGGTTAATAAAGCTAAGGAGAACATTCAGTTAAGTGTAGACACACTAGAATACACATCTGATGGTGTTAAAAAGTTAATTGAATGTCAGATCATAGGCAAAGCGAAGTCAGGTCTAGGGTACAAGTCAGTTCCACCTCCCTATAGAGGAATTCCATCACCCCCAGGCATTGACCTAGCACACACAGGACTCCCTGAATTTCAAATACCTGAAAGAAGCTATGGCCCTCAACCTAAAGTAGACATAGCTAATAAGCCTGTGTTTGAAAGTGCAAGTGATACCTCACTTACTGAAGATAAGGAGTCTTCAGCTAAGGACTCAGATGCTCCTATCATTGAGGATTGGACCTCTGATGATGAGGATAGTCCGGCTGAGATTAAGCCTGCTAGTATTAAGATTGAGGAACCAAAAGTTCCAAAGGTGATTAAAACTGAAACTGTTAGGCTCAGATCTAATGCTAAACCTTTTAGACCAACAGTTAAGTATGCAGAGATGTATAGGACCACAACCAAGCCAAGAGGTAACCAAAGGAATTGGAACGACCTCAAATCTCACCAACTAGGTGATGATTTCGTTTGCTATAGGAAAGCTTGTTACACATGTGGTAGTTTTGATCATCTTGCAGCTTTTTGTGATAAGTGGGTGAGAGGGTACACAAACAATAGGATGAGCAGACCTCAAACTCCTCCTAGGAATGATAGGATGATACCCAGATTAGTTCTTTTGAAGTCTGGCCTAAGCCAAATGCAAACTGTTAAGCCAACAGTTCAGACTGTCAGACCCATTAGACCTTTTCACCCAAGACCAACAGTTCAAGGTGTAAAAACAAGTTTTAAATCAACACCAAAAACTGTTAGGAGACCCATTAATAATACAGCAGTGGTGAAAAACCAAGTTTGGAAACCTAAGGTAACAACTACAAAGCCAGCAGTTCCAACTGCTAGCAGATTAGTTGGTACTGGTGTTAATAAAAACACTGCTAAGGGAAACATGGGTACTGGAGTAAATGCATCAACATGTTGGGTGTGGAGACCAATACAACCCAATGGTGCTAAAATTGTTTTGAAAAGAATGAATTATGTTGATGCAAGGGGAAAGCCTAAGTCTGTTTTGGCTTGGGTTACACAAGAAAATTAATTTTTCTTGTTGAGTGCAATGTTGGTTATATGATTATATATTGTGAGGCAAGTTACTTGTGGCTTGTTTCTTTGTTTTTGGACTAACACTTGCAGGATTGGATGAAAAGCACCAAGGATAGAATATGTTTTGGACTTATATGGCGATTTGGAGCTCAGTGTGTTATCTGTACACACAGCAAATGGTAATTGGTTCACCATGTCTAATACACATAAGAACCAACTAGTCCAGAGCAAACGGTTTCTGGTAAAGACTACTCAAATCCGTTGATGGTTGACAATTTACCAAAAATTGTATGGTTATCAGCTCACCATATCTCACTGTGAAGAGTTGACTAGTCCAAAGCAAACGGCTGTTGGTAAAGACATATCAAATCCGTTGATAGCTGGTAGTTTGCTAAAAACTATATTTGAGCCAAAATAGTTTTAAATGATTTCAAAATTGGTACGGCTCAACAAAAGTTTTCCAGCAGTTGGTACTGCTAGTGCAAAATTTGGTACGGTTCAACTAGCCGTTGTAATGTCTGTCAGTAATAAATTTTTCTAGCCGTTGGGGTAAAACCGTTATTCTAAGCATACTTATAGGGAATTTTGTTGAGAAAAATATCTTTTTACCATAAATTGATTTATATTATTCTTTAAGATATCTTAACTCATAAGCTACATACGCAAAACCCTAACAGTATCTCTTAAACCCAATTGGCTGCACAAATCATCAATTAATCTTTCATCGATAATCTTACTGACAAAATCTTTCAATTCTTATCAAAGAAAATGGCTAATTTGGAATTTGTTAAGCGACACAACCAGGTGGCGTTTTTGGAACGCACAGAGGAAGGAGACGGACCAAAGTTTTATGAGATAGTGGATTTTTTAAATCGCTCTCCCATAAGGTATGCTCTTACTATATCTCCTACTCTATATGTCTCGCAAATCACACAGTTCTGGCAGAATTCATCTGTCTTGACTAGTGAAGATGGAGACGTAGAAATTCACTCTAAAGTGGATGGCGTTTCTTTTGTTGTTACCGAGAATGCTCTTAGGAGACATCTTAAGCTGCATGACTCAGATGGTATCAACACTATGCTAAACACTGAAATTTGGCAAGAACTTGCCAAAATGGGTTATGATACATCCCAAAATAAACTGACTTTTCAAAAGGGATGTTTCTCCCCACAATGGAGATTTCTGATCCATACTCTCTTACACTGTTTAAGTCCCAAAAAGACTGCTTGGGAGCAGTTCAGTAGCAATATTGCTATTGCTCTCATTCGTCTTTCAACAAACAAGACTTTTAACTTTTCCAAATTCATTTTTGAGAGTATGTGTTCAAACGTAGACAGCAAAACAAAGTTTCTAATGTATCCAAGGTTTGTTCAAACTATTTTGAACAAGAAAATATATTTGCTAAAGAAACACACTGAAACTTTTCCTACGCCTAGCCTGCAATCTAAGGTTTTTCAAAATATGGCTATGGCAAGTAGATTGTTTTCAGGGGAGGTAATTCCATTATTTCCTCAAATGCTTCAAACTGAGTTGGGTGAAGGGTCAGCAGTCCCAACTGATCCCCATCACACATCCACTCAAGTACTTTCAACTCAACAACCACCAGTCATCACAACTTATAGGAGAAGGGAAACACCCAGAGTGATTCCTAGCTCCTTGCCCCATGATTCACCACTCATAGCAGGTCACACAGCTAGAAGTGATGAGGGCAGTACATCACAAAATGAATTGGCGGTTCTATGTACCAAGTTAGTGAAGAAGGTTAAGACTTTGGAAGGAGAGCTAAAGAAAACCAATGAAGAACTTAAAGCTCACAAGCAGTATTTTGCCAAGGTCTACAACAAGATGAATTTAAAGATAAAGAAACTTGAGGAAGAGTTGTCAAAGAAAAGAGGAATGGTTGTTTTGGATTCCTCTGATAGTGATGATTCAGATGATGATGATGGTGATGGTGGTGATTCTTCCAAACAGGGGAGGAAATCTGATAAAGGAAAAGGAGATAGTTCAAGATCTCAGGGGAGGCAAGAGGAAAGTGGTAATGCAGAATTGGATATGGGTTCTGGTTCTGGTCATGATGATGTTTCTGGTAAAGGGAAAGCAGTTCAGACTGAAGTTCAAACATCTGAAGCAGTTCCTACAATTGCAGCAGTTCCAACTGCTGAGACAGAGCAAACAGAGCAAACAGTTCCAACTGGTGACACTACAACTGAGCAGGTATATCAAAGGAAAAGAGCAGATAAAGGTAAAAAGCAAATGACTCAAGAAGAAGCTGCTCAAGAATTGGAAAAGCTCAAGAAATCAAAACCAAAAACTCAGGTTCATATAAGTTTTGATGCAGAGGTAGCCAGAAGGATTCAGGAAAGAGAGTTAGCTGATAAGGAATTAGCAAGGCAAATGGATGCTGATAATGAAAGGAACATAGCTGGTTTCATGGATAGAACAAGATCTGAAGAAATTGATCCTGAATAGTTTAATGAGCAACTACAATACTTATTAGATTCTGATTTGATTATCAAAGCTCATGCAGTGATGATTCTTAAAGATCTGGAGTTAAATGAAGAAGAAAAGTCTGAAAAGCTTAAAGAATTTATCTTGAAGAAAAATAGAGAAGCTACTTGGAATGATTTGATGCAAAGAATCAGAGACAGACAGAAGTATGGGTATAAGACAAAGCTGCCTACAAGAAAAGACAATCTTGATTCTATGAAGCACTATTTGAAGAATTCAGCAAGTTACAAGATGAGTGATTTTACTGGATGGACATATGCTGAAATTGAAAAGAAGTTCTTTGAAACCTATGCAAGTCTACATACTCCAATCAGAGAAGACATCAAATGGAAAAAGAAAAGAAAACCAGAAGTTTTGGAATCTCAAGATGCTAAGAAATTGAAATCTGGAGAAGGATTATCTATTGAAGAAATCAAGAACATGATGGTGATAGTTCCTGAGTTAACCAACATCAAACCATTAGATATTAAGTATCCTATTGTGGATTGGGAAGTGTTTACTGATGGAAGGATGAAGGGATGGAATATTATCAGACTTGGAGGAATCTCTGAGAGATACAGATGGTTTGAAGATCTACTCAAAGGTTTTGATAGAGAAGACCTTAATTAGCTGTGGAATTTGGTGAAAGAGAAGTTCAAAGATAAAGACCCTGTTGAAGACAAAGATAAAGAGTTATGGGTACAGCTGAAAAGGTTATATGAACCAGATGGTGGAGAATCAATGTGGAGGTTTAAAGCTCAAGTCAAAGATATAACATGGGAATTAATTGAATCGTGTGGAGTGCACAGAGTTTCTACAAAGGATGGTATAGAAATCTGTATGCTGGTTGAAACAGAATATCCACTCAGACCGTTTGTACTATTGGCTATGTTGTCAGCAAAGTTAAAGGTTGAAGAAGATTCAATGATGGCAGATTTATTAGTGACTAAGATCTTCAATCTTGCACAGCAGAGAAAAGTCAAAGAATACAAAGACTGAAGTGATGTATGTTTGAAAGAATCCCCCTCATAGTGAAGGAGAAGCTTAATTGAAGAAACTTAGTGATTTGGGAAGAAATCATAAGTTTAGGGGAGGATTGTTGGGAATTAAGCTATGGCAGTTAGTACGGCTGAGAAGGAAGTTGGTACTGCTGATGAAGATGAAGAACAAGAACAGTTAGTACGGTTTAGTTAGTACTGCTTATTATTATTATTTTGTATATGGTTAAGATAATTATGGAAAAGATATTGTAGATATCTTATATGTTTAGAATGATAGTTATCTTGTAAAAGACTCCTTGTGCTTATAAAAGGAGGTCTTAGGTTAAAGTTTAATATACGAATGTACGAGAGAGAATAGATCGTAGTATTAAGTCGTGTGAATTAAGATTCAAGGTTTGTAAACCCTAGTGATATTGAGATCACTCGTATTATTATTCTAATAATATTGAATCGTTATTATTGAAGTTATTCATTGTTTACTGTTACATTCTTGCTTCATACAAAACATAAACAAATCGATCTTCTGAATACTAGCTAGTAAATTCTGCGTGCTAGACTACGTATAATTCATAGTATCACATCTAACACAAGGAGTGTGTGTAGATCCGGTCAATGCAGAGGACCTTGCTAGACTCAAGAAGCAAGAGCATGCAGCCAATCAAGAAGCTGAAAGGCTTGGTGTGGAGTCAGCACAAGCAGTCAGTGGAAACCAGGATTCTGCTGACAGTTCTCCTGACAGTTCTACTAGTGTGTCTACAGACTTTGAAGAGCCATATACACGCTTTGCAAGTCCTTCTGATCTTGGGAATCACCAACCCAAAGCTGGAATCTTCAACTCATCTTCCTATGACAGTGATTTTGGACCAACTGTGAACAATCTTGACACCACAATTGATGTCAACCCCACTGCTACAAAAAGGATCAACATTGCTCATCCTCAATCCAATATTCTTGGTGATCCTCAAGCACCTGTTAGAACTAGAAGTACTGTGAAAAGTTCTAAGTATGGTCAAATTGCTTTTCTTTCCTATGTCTCAAATCAGCAACGGGACAATCACACAGACTTTAAGCATTGTCTGTTTGCTTGCTTTCTTTCTCAAGTGGAACCAACCAGTGTTGCTCAAGCTCTTGAAGACTCAAGCTGGCTTGAAGCAATGCAAGATGAGATGCAACAATTCAAGAATCAGCAGGTTTGGATACTGGTACCACTACCTGATGGGAAGATTGCAATTGGGACAAAATGGATTTTGAAGAATAAAAGAGATGCAAGGGGTATTGTGGTAAAAAACAAAGCAAGGTTAGTGGCTCAGGGGTTCAGGCAAGAGGAAGGAATTGATTATGATGAAGTTTTTGCACCTGTAGCTAGAGTTGACGCCATTAGACTCTTCTTGGCCTATGCATCTTATATGGGTTTCATGGTATATCAGATGGATGTGAAAGGTGCTTTTCTGTATGGTGAAATTGAAGAGTAGGTATATGTCACTCAACCCAAAGGTTTTGAAGACCCAGATAATCCAAAGCATGTTTACAAGGTAGTCAAAGCTCTCTATGGACTACATCAGGCACCAAGAGCTTGGTATGCTAGGCTTTCTGCATTTCTGCTGAAGCATGGTTACAGAAGAGGTGCCATTGACAAAACACTCTTCATAAAGAAGAATTCAAGAGACATCATTCTTGTGCAAGTTTATGTGGATGACATTATCTTTGGCTCCACTAAAGAAGCTTGGTGCAGGGAGTTTGAGGAATTGATGAAGGGAGAGTTTCAGATGAGTGCTATGGGGGAGCTTACTTTCTTTTTGGGTCTACAAGTTAAGCAGAAACCTGATGGTATATTTATCAGTCAGGATAAATATGTGAGAGACATTTTGAAGAAGTTTGATCTGGAAAATGTCAGAACTGCCACTACACCTTATGAAGCTCCAAAACCAAAGCACAATCTTGAACCAGATCCTGCTGTGAATGTTCACCTATACAGATCCATGATTGGTTCATTGATGTATTTGATAGTTTCAAGGCCTGACATTACATTTACTGTGAGTGTTTGTTCTAGACATCAGGTCACTCCACTTACTTCCCATTTGAATGCAGTCAAAAATATCTTCAAGTACCTCAAAGGCCAACCCAACCTAGGTCTTTGGTACCCAAAAGAGTCTCCTTTTAAGCTGCAAGCATATAGTGATAGTGATTATGCTGGTGCAAATCTGGATAGGAGATCTACAACTGGAGGTTGCCAATTTCTTGGAAGAAGATTGATTTCTTGGCAATGCAAGAAACAAACTATTGTTGCTACCTCATCTACTGAAGCAGAGTATGTTGCTGCTACTAGTTATTGTGGTCAGGTACTATGGATACAGAATCAATTGCTGGATTATGGGTTTAATTTCATGAACACCACAATCTTTATTGATAATCAAAGTACCATATGCATTGTAAAAAATCTAGTTTTTCATAATAGAACTAAGCATATTGAGATCAGGCATCATTTTATAAGAGATGCCTATGAAAAACATTTGGTAAAAGTGAGTAAGATTCACACAGATGATAATGTGGCAGATTTATTGACTAAAGCTTTTGATGGACCTAGGTTTCAACACTTAGTTGTCCACATTGGGATGCTTAACCCTTAACTGCAAAGTTTGAGGGGAGGCATAAGCCTCAGGGGAGGATTGTAGTTGTAAAACTTGTAAAGTTTGTAGATTATTGTTTATGTTTTTGTTTGCTAACACTAACCAGCTAATGTTCTTTAAGTTTTGTGTGGTTTGGTTTGGTTTGTTTGCTACTTTGTGTCTGTTTTGCAGAATGTCTTTATGTGCAGTTGCTGATGTTATGTTGAAGTTCACAAGATTGGTTCTTTGGGAACATGGTCATGAAAGCTTAAAGTCTGTTTCTACTGAAGAGAAGCACAAGTCATAATCATTGGTACAAGTGAAGATCATTATTTCTACTGAAAAGAAATACTGAAGTAATGTAAAAGTGCTACTCAATGAGATATAAAAGAAGTCTTGTTCATTCATTCAAGAAACAATTTACAGCTTATAATCAACTTCAAATGAAATACAAGACCATTCCTATACAAAATCAACTACACTATTCTAGATCCTATCATCATGGTTACAAAAGCTGTTGGAGATGCATGACCAGTACGATGAAGAAGCTGATTGTGGAACAGGGATGATGATGCTCAAGAACCTAGTTTTATATCTTTGGTCCTTGGCAACATCTCATCATCTCCTACTCCACTTTACCCTTTCCTTTTCCTTTCACCACTGCTTCTTTGCCCTTTCCCCTGTTTCTATGGTAGGAAACACCAGATCCTGGAGCAGGAAGACCAATCACCACTTCCCTTGATTTTGGAAGTGAAAGGTTAGACTTCCGTGACCTTGGACAGGAAGATTGGGGTCTTGATTGTGGTCTCTCAGGTGTGGAAGGAGGGATAAATGTCGGATCTTCATATTCATCCTCGGAAGATTCCTCATCGGATGTACAAAGAAAAGGAGAGACAAACTCTCGTTGTGTTACTGGGTAAGGGAACAAGGGATGTGAATCAGCAGAAGAATCAGACTCAGCAGGAATGAGGGTTTTGCTTGGTTCCCCAACATCATGTTTCTTCTTACTTACTTGTTCCTTGGTTAATCGTGGTGTCCATGGTTGAGCACTGGGTGGAAAGTAATTGTTCCAACCATCACTGGATGATGATGATGATGAGGAGGAGGTTAGATCGATGATTTCTGGTTTAGAAGACATGTTTGTTGTGGCTAAGTATGGTATTATTGAGAAATTAGGGTTTGATGTTAATTTGGGGGTAATTGATATGTGTGAATTGTGATTTGGGGTTATTTTATAGGCGAAGTCAAGGTTTGATGTTCATAAATGCGAGTTGGGTGGCACAGTAAAACTCAAGATATTTACTGAAGATATTTTTACACTTGAGTTGATACTGCTGATTGACTATGTATCAGCAGATTGACTTTGATTCTGCTGAAGCGTTAATTTTGAAATTTGTTGGAGTTACTTTACACGTCAGATCTGGTCAACAATTTGTTTCGATATTTTTGACCATGATTGGGTAACTTCTATTTATAACCTACTTCGCATAATCTTCGCCCAAAATCAACTGATTCCCTCTTCAACCAATTTAACCCATTTCCCATTTAATTGATTCATAACCGATTCTCACAAACTCTTCAATGGCAGCACTTCAATTTAAGAAAGATCACAACAAAGTTGCTTTTCTGGGTAAAGCAAAGGGACATGAACTGTATGATCCTATGGTGGAGTTCTTGAAACGTTCCAAGATTCATTATGCTCTAACACATTCTCCAAATGTGATATATGAATCGTTGGTTAAATAATTTTGGGCATCTGCAGTTAAACGATCTGACACAGAGATTGTAGCTATGATTGATGGAGAAGAGTATGTGGTGACTGAGGCTTTGATTATGACACAACTTCGTTTGAATGATGAAGGTGGTGTTTATCACACCAACACTGTAGAGATACTTGCTGGGTTAAGAGATGCTGGTTATCAAAGTACTGACACAGTTATGTGGCACAAGAATAAGTTTTGCCCCATGTGGAGGTTTTTAGTGCACACATTGCTTCAATGTATCAGCAACAAGTCTGGAGGATGGGATCAATTCTCTACCCAATTGGGTTGTGGTATTGTATGTCTTTCAAAGGGTTTAACTTATAATTTCTCTAAGTTTATTTTTAATAATATGACTGAAAACATAGAGAAGAAAAAGCATAAGTTTCTAATGTACCCTAGGTTTTTACAAATGATAATAGGCATAACAACCCAAGACAGAGTCTTTTGTCCCATAGGAGCTCTTAGTGCTAAAGTGTTTGCTTCAATGAAAACTCATTATGTTGGGGCACATCACCCTCTGCTACCAGCTATGTTGCCACATGGCAATGATGATGCTGATGAGGGTAATGCTGCTGATGTTCCACCCTTTCCAGATGCTGCTGATGATGGTAATCCATCATCTCCTAGTGTTGCTGCTGATGATAATCCATCAGTTGCCATTAATGAGGGCCCTTCTATAACTGCTGAAGCATCCAATGTTTCTCCTGACCAGCCTACACCTTCACCTTTACCTATGTCACCTAGTCCTAGTCCTTCACCATCTCATGTTGCTCCTGATGAGCTTGTTCCTGAGGTTGAGGAGACAATTCAGTCTCTTGATACTCCAGTACCTACACCTCTTGAACCTGAGACTACTAGAATGCTCACACCTAGTCCTGTGAGAGAGCCTATTGATGAAAACTCTCCTATTTTTGAGCATGTATATGTTTCTCCTGAAAGGCCCAATGAAGCTCCCATTACCACAGAGCAATCTGCTGGTGGAGCTGAGGACCCTATTACTCTCACTTCTGTCTATGATTTGCTCAACAGGAATATTCAAGAAGTTGATAAGTTAAAGCAGGAGCTTGCAGATACCAAATCCTCACTTGGTGGTGAGATTGTGGTGTTGAAAAAGAGGGTTCAGGAGTTAGAAGATCAACTTGGGCAGAAAAAGAAAAGGAAGTTTGTGTTTTCCTCTGATGAAGAGCAGGAGGATATACAATTGGATCCTCTTGAGTTATTGGCTGAAGCTGCTCAGCAGACTCATGCTTCTTCACCCAAAGCTGCTGAATCATCAAAATCAAAAGAGACCATCAAGTTCTATAGAAAGAAGAGAAGACAATATTTGAGCAAGGATTCCACTGAGACTTCTAAGGTGCCAAGTGTGAATGTTGTTCAAGATACTGTTGTTGGCCATTCATCTTCAATTCCAGCACAAACTAGTGTTACACCTTCAGAAGATCCTCCTGTAATATTTGTTGCTGGGAGAACTTTTGTCCTGGATCCTGATGCTGCTGTTTCTCCTAAACATGTTGAAGATACTTCTCAACATGTTTCTATTGATGCTTCTCTTGGTGTTTCTTCTGAGAATATTGACAGAGTTCCCATTGTTGATATTTCTCATGGTGATTCTTTTGATGAGCTTGCAACCAATGTTCCTGATATGATTCTCTCTGACAAAGGGAAAGGAGTGTTGGATGAGGAAGATCTTGGTCCTGATCTTGTGACTGGCAAAGAGAGGATTGAGCAAGCAAGAATGCTGAAAGATTATGAAGATCTGATGAAGAGTCAGGCATTGGCACAAAAGCTTGCAGATCAGTTTACTACAAATTTGCCTCCTGAAAGACAAAGAGAACTGGATGAACAATCAGTTCATTTCACTGATGAGCAGTGGGATTCTTACACTTCTCAAGCTGCTTCAAATCCTTCTCTTGCTCAAAGTATTTTGGGAGCTGATTTTAATAGTGAGAACTTTTCTGCACAAATGATGGCTATTGGTCAACAAAAGAAGAAAGCTGCAGCTGAAAAGAGAAAAGCTATTGTTGCACAGAAGGCCAAAGCAAAGAGAGAGAAACCAATGACTGAGGCCCAAATGAGGAATTATATGAGAAATTTGGTCTATAACCAATATACTTCTATCTATACCTCTGGTTTGACCAAGAAGCAAGTCTGGGCTTTACCTATATCTGAATTGACAAGTCTATACAATAGGATTGTGGAGGGTATTAAACCAGCTTCTACTCAATTGAAGAGGAGTGTTGCAAGTATGACTGCTCCAGAAGCTAAAAGACTCAAGACAGTTGAGATTGTTGATTCATTTTCTGATGATAGAGAACAGCTGAGCACTCATGCTGTTTCTACTGAAGGCATACAATCTGCTGAACCTATTACTGCACCTTCCATTCCCACTGAGGAAGCATCTGAGCGACAATCCACAATGATTGCTGAGAATCCTTCTATTATTGTTTCTCCTGAAGCTTTATTCAGTGCTGCTGACACATCTATTGAGCCTGATACCATTCCTTCTTCTGCATCTGCTGAACAAGAAGGATCACATCTTTCCAACTATAATGCAGATATGGTTAGGAGAGCTGAACAAGAAGCTGCTAAGTCTAGACAGGCCAGAGAAGAGTTTGATAAATTGTATGAAGTGGGTGGTTCTGTTCCAATTTCCTCTGTTCCTACATCTTCTATTCCTGCTGAAGATGCCTCTGGTGCATCTGAGAAGGTAACTTCTCCTTCTTTGGGAATTTATGTACCTGGTAGGAGGGGGAAACGGATGGCACATAGGAGACACATTGCCATCAGGAGATCAGTAAGATTAGCTAGGAAGCAGACCTCTGGAGTTCATAAGTCTCATAAGGGTAGTTCTTCTAAGCATGTGGACCTACAATCTGCTGATTCAACATTTATCAAAGTGGGTTCTTCTAAAACTTTTCCTGAGGGTTCTTGTAGTGTTTTGACACAATGGAATGTGACTGATGGACAGCTTAACACCATATATAGGCTTGATAAGTCTTATATCCATTTTACTTTCTTGAAAGATATACTTCACTTGGTGGATAAGCAAGATCTAATTACTCTCCATAGACTTGTCACAGAGTATTATGCCATTCATACACCACAGGGTTCTGGTTTGTACTTACTGGGAGATCTTCAAGTTCTTTTTGATTCTCAATCTCCAAATGGAAAAGGCTACTCAATTTGGAAGAATTCACATAAGTGGAAGGTTGATACTTGGAGATTTTATCCTATCCCTAATGTGCATGTTGTTGAAACAAAGTCTGGTATTCGGGTATGTATGTTTTCTGATCAGCATTATCCTTTGTCCATTAAACTGATGCAACGTATGCTTAGATGGCAATTGGAAGTTCCTCCTGATCGAGTGGGAAATGATATGACCAATGCTGAACAACTGGTTGGGTTAATCAAGTCCAAGCTTCTGCAACACAAAGCTTCTACTTGATTATGGTATCTTGTATTTTTGTTGTGTATTGTATCTTATTTCATTTCTTTCTTTTTTCTTAGTTAAAAAAAAAAAAAAAAAAAAAAAAAAAAAAAAAAAAAAAAAAAAAAAAAAAACACACATAGTATTTTTGTACTAACTTTTCTGCAGGTTTGTTGTATATCACTCTGTTGATGGTTATCAACTCACCAGATGTGACTTGTGTCCATCAAAGAGTTGGCTAGTCCAAAGGGTACAGCTTTGGTAAAGACACATCAAATCTGTTGATAGCTGTAATGGTTTGCTTAAAACCATGGGGTATGCAACTCACCCATGCTTAATTGCTGAGGGTTGTATGGTCATCAATTCACCATGGATTAATCCTTTTTGGATTCCAAGAATTGGCTAGCCCACGAGTATATGGCTTGTGGTAAAGGCAGTGGAATACCATATTTGGTAATCAATTCACCAAAGGTGATTTATTTAACCTAAGAATTGACTAGTCCTGAGCAAACGGCTACAGGTAAAGACATCTCAAATCCGTTTATAGCTGATGATTTGCTAAAAATCATATGGTTATCAGTGTACCATAGTTTTCAAACTTAAACATTTGGCTACTCCAGTAGTAATGGTTATTGGTAAAGAGACATCAAATCCATTATTTTCAATGATTCACCTCTCACAGGAGTTAACACACCTGGATGTGATGAGAATAGTATGAAACTTATGTTTTGATGTACACTTTGTCATTTGTTGCTGCAAAGACTTGACGTTTAAAGTTTCTGCCATTCATAGAGATGTGGCTGATTTGATTCTTTGCTCTTGATGTTCGAAGTCAATCCTCTTCTTCTGAAGTATTAAAGATCTATCAAGAATCTTGAACTTAACCATGTCAAATTCAAGATTAGGGGAGGATTGTTGGGAATTCTGCTAAGTAAGAATTCTGCTGAGTGTTACTGCTGATGGATTCTGCTGAAGTAGTGGTTTCTGCTGATGAAGTGATTCTGCGGAAGTAGTAAAACCGCGGAGTTTGTTTCTGCGGATATAGATATTCCGCGTATTTTGTTATTAGTTAGGATATGCATGAGTTTAATTAGGAAGTGATAATGCATATCTTGTTTAGTTTTTAGAATATACGTTTCTTGTGAAACGGTTTAGGGTTCCTTGTCTATAAAAGGAACACATTATTATGTATTATGTACGAGTTGAAAAACAAGTTTTAGTATTAATAAAAGATCCATAGAGGATCAAAGCGTTCTTAGTTATTTGTGTTTATACTTGTGTTTGATTTCCGCTTTAGAATACAAGTAATAGAGACTTTCTATTAGTGTGTTTGTGATTACATAGACATAACTAACGATCCACGAGCGCTCAAAGATCTGTCAAGGTCTTGTAAAAGTTCATTACATACTTATAATGAGATATTACCATCAGTTTTACCAGAAGACTACCATCAGTACTTGTTCACTACGTACCATCAGTAATTACCAAAAGACTACCATCAACATGTAAAGTTAATAAAATGAAGAAATGTACATAAATCTCACTCGTACATAAAACCTAATCGTCTTCCCCTTGAATCTCTTTAACACCTTCGTATGCTCATCACTTTCAGAATTTTCATCGGAATCTAATAACTTCCTTTTTCTCTGAATAGTCTTAGACTCAGCTTTCGGCTTAGGCTTTTCTTCAACTTTTTTAAACAAGACCTGTAGTTAGCTAAAATACAAACATGTAGTTAGTAACATGTAATTTTAAATTATTACTCAGAGTTATACTACAAAATCACATGTGATTCAATACAAAATCACATGTGATTAAGAACAAATCACATGTGATTCAATAGAAATCACATGTGATTCAATAGAAATCACATGTGATTTCATGCATAATCACATGTGATTCAACTTATACAAACAAAGAGTAAATCACGTGTGCTTTACTTCTTTATAGATCTAAACAGAATCACAACTCGGTTTAACAATCATATAAAAAAATCTGCTAACCCACTATCAACTAAACTTAGTACATACTATTATACACAATAGTTGAAAGGAAGTCATTTCATGATAAATAGAAAGTGGGCTACATTTTGACTTTTATTCTAGTGACTTTCTTCAAAAGTATAATGTAGAAACTTTCTTCAATAGTTTCTTGGTAAGTAATGAACTTGTTTGAATTGACCTTGATATGGTTACTTGTTTGAAACAAGCTTGGGGCACGTGAGAAGCAAGTACATGAATCACATGTGGTTTACACACGAATCACATGTGATTTACACACGAATCACACGGGATATGTGCTAAATCACGTGATTTGGCCCAAAACAGAATCACATGTGATTTCATGCATAATCACATGTGATTCAAATTATACAAACAAAGAGTAAATCACGTGTGCTTTACTTCTTTATAGATCTAAACAGAATCACAACTCGGTTTAACAATCATATAAAAAAAGCTGCTAACCCACTATCAACTAAACTTAGTACATACTATTATACACAATAGTTGAAAGGAAGTCATTTCATGATAAATAGAAAGTGGGCTACATTTTGACTTTTATTCTGGTGACTTTCTTCAAAAGTATAATGTAGAAACTTTCTTCAATAGTTTCTTGGTAAGTAATGAACTTGTTTGAATTGACCTTGATATGGTTACTTGTTTGAAACAAGCTTGGGGCACGTGAGAAGCAAGTACATGAATCACATGTGGTTTACACACGAATCACATGTGATTTACACACGAATCACATGTGATTATTTTAAAGCATTTTGATCTATTTTCTATGTTTGGTCTGCTATTGTTATAATGTTCATTAATTTTCGTTTTTGTGTAGTAAATGATGACGCTGAACTCGGTACATTTGTGAAAACATTTCCGCTTTTTAAGGCCAAAGCTACCGAGGTTGATAAAGGTACTCGTGTTCGTAAACTCATTTAACTTGTTTGTCAGTCAAGCCGACTTTTTTACTACGAGTACACACCACTTGTCCGTTTAGAGTCTGAATGTAAATGTAACTTTCATGCCTTAACACAACAACACACGAAAAAAGAAGAAACTTACATGTGTAAATCACAAGTGATTCATGTAAACATTACACTGAATTACACATGATTCAGGTAAACATAACACTTAATCACATATGATTTGGTTACAAAATAACACTGAATCAAACCGACGGAGTTTTTTGTTCATTTGTCCCTTTCATGGACACGTGTGATTTCATGTATAATCACATGGGATTTGTGCTAAATCACATGTGCTAAAACAAAATCACATGTTTTGGCCCAAAACAAAATCACATGTGATTTCATGCATAATCACATAAATCACAACTGGTTCAACAATCATATAAAAAAAGCTGCTAACCCACTATCAACTAAACTTAGTACATACTATTAAAATATACTTCGTAGTAGTAGTTTACAGAGGCAATAAAATAAAGAATAGATTGGAAAAGATGAACGAGCTAGAGATGTAGCAAAATAACTGAATAATTTATTAAAAAGTTGTGACATAAAACTCAAAAATAGTGCATCATTTAAATATAACTTCAATAAGCAGATTCCAACAGCTCAGTTCAACCATTACCAACACCACCAACCACCAACGACCAATCACCGTCATCAGATCCACCATGCTCCCGCCACCGCGGCAACAAACGCAAATCATCATCTCTCAACACCACCAACACATCAACTCCATCAAAACGGCAAGCGCGTTAGAAGCACTCGCCGATCATAATTCACAACGGATCGTTAACTAGAGCGGCAAGGTCACAGCCTGTTTACTACGGTGAAGATTATTCGTTTTAGAGCACCAGCAGGACGGCGGATCGATGGATCAATGGTGGAGCAACAGATAGACGACGGAGCAACAGATCGGCGGCGGAACAACAGGTTGACGGCGGATCGGCTACTAATTGACGACGGATTGACGATGGATAGAAGGTGGATCGACGAAGATGGCGGTTTACCAGTGGTTTGTGTGTGTTTTTGTGGAGAAATAATCAGATTTATGTGTTTGTTAAAATGAAAGTAAATTATATATTTTTTACTTTTATACTGTAATAGACAAATATGCCCTTGATATGTAATTGGGTGTTTTGTTATTAGCCACCGGATCAAAGTAAAATCAAGGGTCAGGATTGGCTCCTTTGATCTTTAGAGATTTCTTGATCTATGAGGATCTCACCTCACATTATCACACCCATATGTGGGGTATATCTTTACTAGCCTAGTCATAACCCTTGTCACGACTCGCACAAACAATCATCACAAGACCAACCCCAAGACTCGGATAATAAGCAACACCAAGGTCGTGACTCCCACGAGTCACGACTCACGCCCATATGACACGAGCAAGACTCAAATAACCAACTCACCTTGGCCGTGACTCGCACGAGTCACGACTCACCTCCTACCCGTGTACAAACTCATTCAGCCAAACAAATAAATAAACAACGAGATGAAAAATGACTATTGAATCCACCCAAGCACTAAAATAAGCAGGAAAAATAAATAAAGATACACGAGTCAACTCAACTCAGTGAGTTGACTCGGTCGAGTTGACTCAACTCACTGAGTTGAGTTGACTCAACAACGAGTCGAACGAGTTTTGTTGTTAAATGTTTAGATCGACACGAGTTTTATACAAAAACGTTTGTTTATAAATTTTAACCACGAAAATCATTTTAGCTTAATACATCCATTCGTTAAAATGATAAAAAGAATGAAATAAGGGAGAGTGGTGGTGGTTACGCTTACCAACGAAGGAAGAGAGGAGAAAAGAAGGTGGTGGCACGGTGGTGACGGCGGCGGTGGTACAAGGCTTCACGGCGGCAAACCCTAGCTAACCTAAAACAACCTCCTACGCGTCCTTAACAACCCAGGTCTACACCATCTTGGCCGGATCTACACTCGTATGCCTTGGATCTGCGTCGCCGGAATCTCGCCGGAAAATTTAGCGGCGTCGGAAAAACCTTCGAGTTATAGAGAGAGAGAATGGCGGCGAGTGTGTGTGAGTGAATGAGGGGGAAACCCTAATTTGGGTTGTTTTATAAGAAACCAGGGACTGAACTTGCCATTTCCCAAAACCTTGTGCCGGCGGAGTGGATAGATCCAGGGACTAACTGTGCAATTTAGTAAATCTTTATATATAATCCTTGTGGGCCCCGTTTAACATAGTAAACTTACGTTTTAAAATACGAGACTTTCGCCATTGCGTCCGGAATAATTTTTCTGATAACAATGAATATTCACACGAATAGTTTTCTCGATTTTAATTTAATTAATAAACCGATTTGTTTTGAGTATCTTAGGTTGTGTCGGCTTAATTAATAAGTAATGCTCACGTTTAAACAGATATCCTCTGTTTTTCAAACTCAAACAGGTTTAGAGGAGTTTAAAAGATAAGGAATTTCAAAAATAAATGTTTTGGTTAGTAAAATAAGTTTAGGAAATTTACCGGTTGTTACACATGACCTATTGTTTTTGAAACTTATGAGGATGCTACAATATGTTTGAATCTCATGGACACATAATTATAAACCATTTCAATTATCACAAAGGTATAATAATGCAGTAAGAAAATTAGGGGTGTTTGGTATTGTTCAATATGCAGAAGATTGAGGAAGAAATGCAAGCTGAGATTTCAGTGATGGAGGGATCAGGAAAACATCATGAACATGAACCAAGTAGCGAACGATCTCAAGGTGCAGAAAAAGCTATTTCAGTTCACGATGGAAGCTTTCAACATGACTCTAAGCAAGTGTGCATGATGGGAAACATACAACCATGGGTAGTTTACAACCTGCAAATACTTTATTCTTTGTTGGTTTGCAAAAGGGAATTCTTGCCCATTTTTTGAATCTCATGACGTTCAAATCTATTAATCATGTGATGGAGCTAGCCTTATGTGTTCTATGTTCCGTTTTCCTCCATTAATATAGTGACATGTTACAAGTAAAAGCTTATGAAATTGCAAAGTTGATGAATGAGAAGGAGCACCTAAAATGTATAATAAATAAGAGATTATGTAGTTTCCAATAAGTTATTATTCTAAAACCGTAAATACTATATTAAATAGCAATGCATCTATTTCGGTCACTAACGCTGATGATGGTCCGAGTCAGCATCCTACTCAAGTATGCCAACTTTGTAATTACGAACTATAACTCTAACCTAAATGGAGGGTGAAGATCATTATAAATGATTGAGTTATTAAATCACATGAATTTTACATTCGCGGTCTCATCTGCAATTGTTTTACATCTGGTTTCATGTTCCACATTAGCTTTGACATTCATGTTGCTATATGAGCTAAGAATTTTAATTGATAAAGTGATTTTAAGTTATCCCTCTATCACCCATATCATTTTGACCCGCTTTAAAAACTACCCATTTTGACCCGCTAAAAAACTACCCGTTTTGACATGTTAATCTTAATCTAACCGCGATCATGTTTAGTTATTTTTTGCTTTATTACCCACTTTTGTTTAACTTACCCAATTTGACACATGCATGTATCAGTGTGTAGCAGTAGCTTATGATTTTGTGGTTTTGATTTCATACAAACACTAATTATTATATTAGTTATCAAAATGAGTGTGTATTGGGATTGTTTTTATGATTATTTGGTTTTCTCTATCTCCAAATTTAAAATTATAAGCAGTTTGAAATAGGCCATCTTAAACTAGAAAGTGATGGTTACATTGGTCTGGTATGCACTAGAGTGGGATTTTGAGCATCTAATTGCTGTAAGTACTGCAATACATGACTGCCTTACATCAAGTAATTACGTTTACTATGTCACCTCCATAAATGATTGGATGCTTGGAGTAGCCTTTCATGCCAGGTAATTAATACAGAATCATCACATACTTTAAAGGATTTCATTATTTGTATGTTGTACATATCATGCTTTTTGTGTTATTATTTCTATGACTCAATCATGCCTCAACAGTCAAGGATTAGCCGAAATTCAACCGGTGGATGTTTCTAGAATTGAGAATGTTAGTTTTCCATCTTAAATGGTGAACACATAGTTTATTCTTTTTTTAGGTAAGCGACTAAGGGGATTACCCGGTAAAATAACACATAGTTTTTTCTTACCATTTTATCTTCTACCACGTAATTTAAAAAAAAAATAATAGGAGCAAACATCATATTCACTTCATTTTCATTTTGATATAGTGGAATATGCAGGACAACCCTTAGTTGAGGAGATCAGCGGTGCATCTGCATCATATGTTTAGGTGCCCATTCAAACCTTTTTAGCATACACCATATATAAATAATTAGTATAAATGTGCAATCCCAAACATGCCTAAGTGTATATTTCTGATAGTGCTTATCATAGGTTTCATATTCAATTGGTCTCTTTAATTTTATGCATATAAAGTGATTGAGAATATTGCAGGGCCATAGACTTCAACTGATCTCATTGGTTGTGTTAAATATGAAGCTGAGCCATGACTCACATAATATTTAGGTTTAGACTTGCAGTTTTCATATTCAATTGGTCTCTTTAATTTTATGCATATAATTTGATACATAAAGAGATATGGTTGAAGAGGTACTTACAAATAGATGAGTTGGTTAGGGAAAACTTAAACAAGCTGAAGTAGAAAAAAAGCATTTTCATGGAAACAAATGGGAAAATGGTGTTAGCAATCTGTAGTCATTCTCTATTTTTGAAGTGCAACCCCGATTGGTAAGATATCCGGAACAATTATCACTTTACTATATTATCTATCTTATTTTGTGACCCCTTCATTTGATCCCGAATCATGTATTATTTTCTTGGGATAAGGCGTCTTGAAAGTAATTATGTCATTTTTAAGTTTTCAAATGCATTAGCAGGTTGTACAAAACATGTAGTGTTTGGGTGTGTATTTGTTGTTAGAGTAAACCTCATTTTTGGTCCTTGTGGTTGTACCAATATTTCACTTTTGGTCCAAAATTCAAAAAATGTTCAATTTTGGTCCAAAAGTACACGTGGACTTCAATTTTGGTCCAATTTCTAACCTAGTTAATGGTCGTTAGTCTTTTCAGTTAAGTACGTTGCACCGTTAGTCCTTTAACCTAACGATCGTTAGCAATGTTTGCACCGTTAGTCCTTTCAGTTAAGTACGTTGCACCGTTAGTCCTTTAACCTAGTTAATGGTCGTTGAGTCCGTTTTTCTTCCGTTTTCATACGTTTTCGTCCGTTTTTCTTACGTTTTTTCCGTTTTTGTCCGTTTTTCTTATGTTTTATCCGTTTTTCTTACGTTTTGTCCGTTTTTCTTACGTTTTTGTCCGTTTTTCTTATTTTTTTTTTTACGTTTTTGTCCGTTTTTCTTACGTTTTTTCCGTTTTCATACGTTTTTGTCCGTTTTTCTTACCTTTTTTTTCCGTTTTTGTCCGTTTTTCTTACGTTTTTGTCCGTTTTTCTTACGTTTTTTCCGTTTTCATACGTTTTTGTCCGTTTTTCATACGTTTTTTCCGTTTTCATACGGTTTTGTCCGTTTTTCTTACGTTTTTTTCCGTTTTTGTCCGTTTTTCTTACGTTTTTGTCCGTTTTTCTTACGTTTTTTCCGTTTTCATACGTTTTTGTCCGTTTTTCATACGTTTTTTCCGTTTTTGTCCGTTTTTCTTACCTTTTTTTTCCGTTTTTGTCCGTTTTTCTTACGTTTTTGTCCGTTTTTCATACGTTTTTTTCCGTTTTTTGTTACATTTTTTTCCGTTTTTGTCCGTTTTTCTTACGTTTTTGTCCGTTTTTTCTTACGTTTTTTTCCGTTTTCATACGTTTTTGTCCGTTTTTCTTACGTTTTTTAATTTTTTTTTAAATTCGGATAAAAATTTTTTTTTAATTTTTTATTTTTTTTTCTTTAAATTCGGACAAAAAAAAAATTTTGAATTTTTTTTTATTTTTTTTAAATATTCGGACAAAAAAAATTTTGATTCTTTTTTATTTTTTTAAAAAATTCAGACAAATTTTTTTTTATTATTTTGAATTTTTTTATTTTTTAAAAAAAATTAGGACAAATACAAAAAAAACGTAATAAAAACGGACAGAAACGGATAAAAACGGACAAATACGGAAAAAAAACGTAAGAAAAACGGACAAAAACGTATGAAAACGGACAAAAACGTAACAAACGTAAGAAAAACGGACAAAAATGGAAAAAAATGTAAGAAAAACGGACAAAAACGTATGAAAAACGGAAAAAACGTAAGAAAAACGGACAAAAAAGGAAAAAACGTAAGAAAAACGGACAAAAACGGAAAAAACGTACGAAAAACGGACAAAAACGTATGAAAACGGAAAAAAAACGATAAGAAAAAACGGACAAAAACGTATGAAAACGGAAAAAACGTAAGAAAAACGGACAAAAACGGAAAAAAAAACGTAAGAAAAACGGACAAAAACGTAAGAAAAACGGAAAACGGAAAAACGAAAAAACGAAAAAAACGTAGAAAAACGGAAAAAAAAAAAAAAACAAAAAACGAAAAAACAAAAAAAACGTAGAAAAACGAACAAGAAAAACGTAAAAAACGAAAAAACGTAGAAAAACGGACAAAAACGTAGAAAACGGAAAAAACGTAAAGAAAAACGGACAAAAACGTAAAAAAACATAAGAAAAACGGACAAAAACGTAAGAAAAACGGACAAAACGTAAGAAAAACGGATAAAAACGTAAAAAACGTAAGAAAAATGGACAAAAACGGAAAAAACGTAAGAAAAACGGACGAAAACGTATGAAAACGGAAGAAAAACGGACTCAACGACCATTAACTAGGTTAAAGGACTAACGGTGCAACGTACTTAACTGAAAGGACTAACGGTGCAAACATTGCTAACGACCGTTAGGTTAAAGGACTAACAGTGCAACGTACTTAACTGAAAAGACTAACGACCATTAACTAGGTTAGAAATTGGACCAAAATTGAAGTCCACGTGTACTTTTGGACCAAAATTAAACATTTTTTGAATTTTGGACCAAAAGTGAAATATTGGTACAACCACAAGGACCAAAAATGAGGTTTACTCTTGTTGTTATCATAATTTTTTTTCCCTGTATTTTATTCTAAAAAAAAAGGACATTTTTGCGTGAAAAGAAGAAGAGTGATGGAGTAAAAGTTTATCGATTAGGATACAAGAAGTGGAAAAAGGAACTTCATTACTACTTTAAAGTGGATATTAGTTTGGAGAGGCATCATTGTGTTCTATCGATTTAAACTAGGGATAATTGTTTCTAAATGTAACGAACTTTTCACTTTTTACAATGTTGTGTATATATCTTTTAATTTTTCTAAACAATGCGAACAAGTTACTAATCCTACTAATTATATGCTTAATTTAACATTTGGTTAGAGTTATTTACAAAAATCGTCCTTGTGGTTAGTACCAAATTGCAACGTTAGTCCTTAACGTCAGTTAGAATTATTTACATAAATTATCCTTGTGGCGGCTGTGGGTCCCACCTGATGACGTGTCAGGTGCCACGTGGCAACTGCCACGTGTCGGGTCTGGTTTGGGTTGGGGTCCGGGTCGGGTCGCCATGTGGACCAATAAGATGGTGACACGTGGCATGGCCAAATACCTCGCCCCGGATTCAAACCTTGGTCATTTGGTTGGCAAGGAAGGCACGCACCGCTGGGCTGGTGCATACCTTCAATTAATATGTGGAACAATAATTCTATTAACCCTTTATTTGCCCAGTCCATATATTAGTAAATTTGACCTGTCATTTTAAGGTGTTTTGGCCCGGTTCAAAAATAAATGAAAGTACAGTCGGACTCGTTTTTTCGTGCTCTTTCCAATGGTGTTCTCGGTGAATTTTTTCGACTTCGTCTGAACCTCTTTAAACGTGAAAATGTCGCCGAAACTCATCCAAAAATCATCGTTTTTGCTTTGTTTTCATGTAAGATCCTACAAAAATCCGTCATAATAATCTTTGTTAATTAATAATACCTCTGACTTATCATTTAACAAAGCCCATTTTTATGAAGAAATTTAAATTTTTCTTTAATATACTATACTCACGACCAGCACAAGATTAAAATAAGCCTACATATTTTATATGAACTATTTTCACTTTATTATTTTTTTATAATTTTTATATTATACTCTTTACGTAAATACGAATACTCAAACCTATTAAATTTTATTAACGTATACACTCTCCGTTAAACTTATTACATGTCTAATATTTTAGTTGGAGTATATTAATAAACTTTGACATTTTTATAAACGTTATATTTTTACGTTACCTGATTTTAAGTTTCGTGACTTAAGGACTTAATATTAGTAATTACCGGAATCAAACTATATTTTAAATTATTAGTATGTATCTTAAAAAAATGCCACCTAAACCATTTTTTCCATTCAAATATACGTGTGAGATTTTTTTTATAATATTGCTATTACAAAATCTTAAATGTATACGTGTGTAATGCTTCCATCACAAAGTACTACTAGCAACTTATATGTTAATGTGTTTTATTCTTCTTCATGCAAATATATATACCAACGTGTATCAATTTGTTGCCATGCATGAAGTCTAATCAATAAACATATAGGCGTGTAAGAGTTTATACCTTAAAACACAACTAACTTATAAGTTAACGTGTATAACCCACAAATAAGATACGTGTACATGCATTTAAAATTGTAAATTGTTAATATTTCCTTATATTTGAAATCGAATAATACTACTGACAACCTTATCCATCGAATCCCCACATGCATTTGACAAAACCAAACTTGATAATGCAACTTGTCTTTGTTAAATACTAGAACTAGCATGAATGTTATCACTATATATATTCATACGTATGAGAACTAAAGAAACAAGAACATACAAGAACTAAAATACAAAGTCACTACCACTCTCACACTCAAATGAGGAAATCATCATACAAGTGTCCTTCACCCACAGTACAATGCAATCATCAGTCAAATAGTCAAGATAATTGAGATATTTCTTCTATATAAGCCATATCATTCGCGTGTTTCTAATTTTTATTGCCTATCACCTTCCATCAAAATCAACATATTCTTTAAACACCACAAAGACCTTTCTGTCGTGTACATTGGAAGCAAACCCAATCCACTCACGTTATATAAGAACCTTATAACTCACTAGCCTTTCTTTGTATTTCATTCGAGCCCCATAACCTCCTTCACATTCATCACACTAACAAAATACCTTCAATAACACCAACTGTTGTTCGACAAGAGCTTAACTAGTAGGAGAGTCCAAAGCAAGTGGGTTATTCACTTCGTGTTCCATTCTACAAGCTTTTAAGTCTCCACCACCTTTTCTCAAAGGTGTTGTAAGTTTTCCTTGTTCTCTCTTAAATTACACTCACATGCATGCTCATTCCATGCCACCGTTCGAACCATGCATTATTATATTTTTACTAAATATGTACATATTGATATTTCATTAGTTGCATGCATACCTTATTCAAACCATTCGAACTCAACTGGGTTAGTAAGAGATAGAGGAAACACGTCGAATTTTAAGTTGATCGAACCACCCAAGTCACGCTTAACATATGACCATCACATAAATGTCACGCTAATTCAACTTAAACTTGAATAATAAACCCACGCTAAACCGGACAAAAAGAAAACAAAAGAAAATATATCCCAGACATTACTAGTTAAAGAAACCCACTCGAACAAGCCACTTCACGATTTATTTAATACGAAACCGTTCATGCAACACCCAAATATTTTTATCCTTCTCGATAGCTCACATGATGAACTAAATATTTCGTGTTCTGAGATCCCTCCCATAACCCTGTCTCGACACACAAATAATTCCTTTTTAGAGTCACTCGACAAGTGTAAATACTTAGAAAAATTACGTGACCTATTTTACAAAAATTACCCCATTCGACTAGCCCAAAAACCTTTATTATAATTTCGAAATCCTGTATATAATATATCTATATTTTTATACCACTCGAATGACAAGCTAGCAAACTATGTTTTTCATGTTCTGAGTTCGAAACCATGAGATTGTTATCACGCTCAAAACACTACATTTTGATCGACATTCACTAGGAATTAGCAAACAATTTCCAGAAAAGTTTACAACTATTCGGTTGGGCCAAAAACCAAGCCCAACAAGGATTTTTGATAATCAGGTCCAACAGGCCCATACAATATATTTTTGGAATCCTAAAAATAGCCCAAATCCAAGCCCAAAACTATTTTCACGCCCTCGCCTCTAAAACTCTTAGCGGGCTATGTTACAAATCGTTAAATGGCCCATTAATGCAAAAATGATTTATTTTCTGAAATAATAAATTGAAATAAGTTAAAATAAACTTAATAAAGTTATAAAAATTTTCAGAATATTTTTCCCGTCATTTTTATGCAAAAAGGACTAAAAATGTAACGCGACTTAACCGAAAAGGACTAAAACTGTCAAACCTGGAAACCAAGGGACTAAAGCTGTGAAAACAGTTGTAAAGGACTAAAATTGACATATTATTGAACTCCAAGCATTATATGGACTATTGGACTGTTATCGAACTATGGACTGAATAAGGACTAACGACGTAACGCAAATTCCGGTTAGGGTGGAAAATGTAAAACCTGGAAAGATCAAGGACCAACTGTTATAACTTGTCATTCTTAGTTTATTTTCCATTTTTACATCATATTTTTACTTTATATGCACACTTGCATTATAGTTGCATATTAGTTAATAGCGATAGAAATATTTCATAGTAATATTTTACTTATTTGTTGAATATATGATCTTACAAGATGTGCAATCACCATAAGCATATAACATTTTCATTCTCAACGATTAGATCGTTGAAAAATCATCATCCATCACTCATACACATACACCACTAGGAACTAGTCAGATTCTCAGTATTTATATATATTTACCAGGTTCTATATCGAAGTTGTTATAATCACCTCTGAGTTATTTTTACCATCACCAGGAACGCATAAGGTGAGTCATGGCCTCACTTTTTAACTCTTTATACTTTTTAAACTCCGTGAGGGGGATACATGCTATAACTAAATCACAAGTATTTTTCTGTATGCTACCTGACTTGATATATGCCTAAGTACACCATATTGCCATAAGACCCTTTATCATGAGCCATTAATCACTGCGGTGAACGCGAATATAATGAATAGATCTATTAGAGGTTGACGACCTATCCCACTAATACTGTGACGGAATGCTTTTTGCTAGTCGTATTAGTCGCGATGCATTATATTTGAGAGAAATAGGAATTGGCAAAATCACCTATTACACGAGGGCAAATTTTCATCATTAATTTGGTGGACACCTCCGTTTAGGCGGTACTTTGTTAACGTTTGCGTGTCATGAGACTTAGGGCAATATATGAACTGCAATATCAATCTTTTAAACTGATTGTATCTCCAATACAATCTTACTTGTGATTGAACTGATATTTAAACTACAAACTCCATGATTTCACTCAACATTATGTTGACTTTTAAGCATGTATCTCAGGGAACTAAAGGAGCACGGCAAGGCATGGAGCAGGCATACTCTATCTTCAATAAATGGTGTAAAATAAGTTGTAATTCAGTTAAAATAATGTTTCTTTAAAGAAACCTTAGTACTCTGATGTAATGTTTTATAACTGAATTTGTATTATGGACCTATGTAAATTAAAAATGCCATTCTAGGCTGTTTTTCTATGATTTCACATTCGATCCTCACAGTAACACCCAAATAAATCTTCCGCTGCCACAAATCAAATTTTGGGGGTGTTACAGTTTGGTATCAGAGCCTATGGTTATAGAGAATCAAACGTTTTAAAACATCAAACTATAACCACATTTTCAAAATAAATGATTTTACACCTTATCATCTTATGCCTTCCGTGTCTGCAGACTGCCGTGCTCAATACATTACCTATTAAGATTATTTTGTACTAATCTTGACATGCTTGATGTTTATTCTTCACACATTACACACTATACTATTTCACACTCAACGATATATATATATGTACTTACCAACTATCTCAAGTATTGTACCAACCATCTTTAATTACCTTACTCGTATCTTTATAGATACGCGTGAAATAAATCTTTATGTATTTCCGGAAAATCCGCGCAGAAATTATTTTGTGGACTAATATGAATATTAAATCAGAAATTCTTAAGCAGGATGGGTTGCAATGTCTTTATTTGAATGATTGGGATGCCTTTTATCTAAATAAAGAAATTGTAAGGCGCCGAACCATAAGTTTATATTTCCTTATTTGCATTGTTTGGGACGCCTCTCTATGTAAATAACGAATTATAAATAAGTGGGCTTATTTATATCTGTAAAGGGCACTAGTATGAAACCGATAACCATAAAAATTCATCAAACCCACAGCATAACTCTCATTAGAACCCCTATATAGTGATACATAGTGTTAGTATACGAATTCAAAGCAACACTCCTATCGTAATACTGTCTCTTACTGTTCTAGCCACTTGCAATAACTATTTTTCACACCAAGACAAACAAGATCTCCCATACCCTAAAAGCCGGGATATAGCAACTTTCTCTACATACACCGAATCTTCATTCAAACATCTCTATGTGAGAATCTGTTATCGACAAAACTCTTTGTTTAACAAGTAGGTTACCCACACAGATTTCTGTAAAAATCTAGCAGAGTAATGAGTTCTTTTCCAAGATATGTTCATAGCATAAACATCCAAACACCATATTATTCAAATAAACTTGACGGAAATACTTAAACATTACAAACGATACTGAATTAAAACATCACATAAACCTAAACCTAAACTTCAAAGGTAGTCCGGATGATCCCAAGTCTGAGAATTGTTGGAATCATAGCCGTCATCATAAGGATCAAAGCTCGCCAACTTCTCTTCCTCCCATTGAGCTTCCAACCTGCTCAGCTCCCAATCCATGGCAGGAGTCCAACCACCATCACCAACTGCCACATTTTCCTCGAAACTTGGCTGGAAATGATCCAGATGAGGCAAATGTTGTTGTTGCGCAACCACCCTTGGTGTAGAAGAACTTGATGCACCTTGTTGTAGTGGTTGTTGTTGCTGTTGTAGTGGTGGTGGATTTTGTTGTTGTTGTTGTTGTTGTTGATGTTCAACCCTAGCAGCTTCAACGTTCTCTTCCAAACTCCAACGAACCTTGTTAGAAATCTGGTCATCTATTTGATGAACACAAGACCACAGCGATTCGATGACAGCAGCGTCCTTACAAGATTCATCATACAAAAACTTGTCAATCACATGCTTCCTACCATCTGAAATATCCGTGCACCTAGCATAGCTATCTCTAAGTCGTCGTTTCAATTGTTTCGTAGCCTCCAACTGCAAAATGACCTTCACAATAGCATTTTGATGATCCACGTCACTACCCTCCGTTTCTGCTTTGATGTACAGTTGAAATTGTTCAGCGGTATGTGGTAGCTTACAAGCCATTGAATTGTGTATGTATAGGTAATCCAACTATGCCAATGGTATTTATAAGGGTTTGAAAAATATCTTTCAATTAAGAAATATAATCGTTTGTATTCAAACGGTAAAACTTTCAAAATCTATGTCTATTAAAACTAGCAACTAGCTCTGAGGTACGTGGTAAATAAAATTTTTACTTTGGTTTTCGCAATTCAACGCAAGAGGCAGGAACAAATCGCGTTAAACACGCCCCACCATGACTTAAAAATCCTGAACACGCCACATACGAATAACACTTCCCATATGATTTGACTACACATCCTCTAGGAAATAGTGAACCTCCTAACATTCTCTCGAAACTCTTAGGCATTATACGTAAATTCGATGATCTCGAAACTATCTAGTAACCAAATATGCCATGGAACATGTGTTCAATATTCGTCAAACTAAACTTATACTTGAAACATTTATCCTCGACCCATTGCTAACAACAATCCAACGCACCCTTGCTTATCATCAATACTCGAACTCAACTTAAGAATTTGAGATTTATTTCTAATCTAATCGACTCATACCCGTTTACTTTGGATCATTCACTTAACAACACACCAATATTTTCATACGTCTCAATTAGGCACTTACCAATAAATCGTACATAACAAATCTTTTCCAATACTCGAGCATGTGACAATCAAAGCCCAGCCCGACTGTCATGTTCTCAAATGACTTCAACAAAAATCATATATTGCCTAAAATACTTTGTTTAATTTACAACTTCAGCAAACTCAAACGAAACCCTGTCTAGTTATTTGGTCATATTTCATCTTTGTGAACTCAACTACAATCAAAACAAACCAACTTTCGTGTTTCTCTTTTGCCCCAACAACGATTAATAACCCTAAGAAACGAAATGATTTTTTACTACACCACATCTCATTTTATAACCTATTAATTTCCTCGCTTAATTTCCATACTTAATCAACAACTTGGATACTTTGAAAAATAAATAAGCTATTAACGTAAGACGCGATTTTATATACCAAGCAAACCAATTTTGTGTTATCAATTTATTTAACGAGTTTTTCTTTACAAAACTTTAAAGTTCAACAACTATTCTTATATTCATCAAATTTTCGTCCGAAACTCTCATTGTTAAAAATCTACAAACTCCTTGTTTGACAAGTAGTTTACACCATAAATTTGTGGTTTTAAAAAAAAAAAAAAAAAAAAAAAAAAAAAAAATTATGAATCATGTGTACTTTCAAAATGCGATAGAATAACAATTTTCATTCCAAAAACATAATCTCGAAACAAAATAACTCATTCATACACTTCACTTTTAGCCAACCTCAGTCAGATCTACACTCAATACCCATTACTCACTGCTCTATTATACGAAGTCGAGAACAATACGAAACTAGAAACTATAAGAACTCACAACAATCTATGGAAAGCACAAATAACATAAATTTTATTTGAAACCACGAAAGTTAATACATAACGAAATGATTAACATCGGAAGTGCTAACAACACAATAAACACAATGTAAGGCATACAATCTTCAACCGGTTGACCCACCATAGAAACAACGACCCCCACCAACCCCACCATAGCAAGAGCCACCATAGGATGAAGTACCTTAATTATTCTGCGACATAAACATAACAAAACATTAAAAGCTATATCGAGAATTCTAAACATAAACGAGATTTTATCTATTAAAGGTTACATCGACACAAAACAAAACTACATTTTAACTACACTAGCCGAGATCCTCACCCCAAAATCTTATCCACATTGATCGCTAAAATCGTGAGGGGTACGACGAACGCCAACGATGCGACGTAATAGTCGGAGTTTTCATCAGGGAAGAAAGCTAAATATATGGCGACAAGGACAATGTATACGGTAGCTGCCATGATGACGATCGACGGCATGGTGAAATCTTTCGGAGGAGATGAAGATAAATGAAAGGGATGGAGCCGAAAAGTGAAAAAGGGAAAGCGAGTGGATAGAATTTAAAGAGGGAACATAAGTGGAAAAAAATACCCGTTATTTTACTATTCACAATCATTAAATTTTCAAATCACTACCACTAAAAATCTTCTAGTCTCAACCATCGAAACCCTAAACATTAAGTGCTAAATACTTCCTACTCTCGACCGTTAGTTTCACTATTCGTAGTCTATAAATTCAATTATTGACCAAACATTCGAATTTAATTCATTTGGTACAAATAAATCTAGTTGAAATCTCTCTTCTGGTTAGTCAAATAACAAAATCTCTCGACACTATCTTCAATAAACTCTCACCTCAGAACGCCACATTTTTCAACACCTATCACGGACTGAACTTCGGGACGAAGTTCAAAATTGAGGGGTAGATACTGTAAGATCCTACAAAAATCCGTCATGATAATCTTTGTTAATTAATAATACCCTTGACTTATCATTTAACAAAGCCCATTTTTATGGAGAAATTTAAATTTTTCTTTAATATACTATACTCACGACCAGCACAAGATTAAAATAAGCCTACATATTTTATATGAACTATTTTCACTTTATTATTTTTTTATAATTTTTATATTATACTCTTTACGTAAATACGAATACTCAAACCTATTAAATTTTATTAACGTATACACTCTCCGTTAAACTTATTACATGTCTAATATTTTAGTTGGAGTATATTAATAAACTTTGACATTTTTATAAACGTTATATTTTTACGTTACCTGATTTTAAGTTTCGTGACTTAAGGACTTAATATTAGTAATTACCGGAATCAAACTATATTTTAAATTATTAGTATGTATCTTAAAAAAATGCCACCTAAACCATTTTTTCCATTCAAATATACGTGTGAGATTTTTTTTATAATATTGCTATTACAAAATCTTAAATGTATACGTGTGTAATGCTTCCATCACAAAGTACTACTAGCAACTTATATGTTAATGTGTTTTATTCTTCTTCATGCAAATATATATACCAACGTGTATCAATTTGTTGCCATGCATGAAGTCTAATCAATAAACATATAGGCGTGTAAGAGTTTATACCTTAAAACACAACTAACTTATAAGTTAACGTGTATAACCCACAAATAAGATACGTGTACATGCATTTAAAATTGTAAATTGTTAATATTTCCTTATATTTGAAATCGAATAATACTACTGACAACCTTATCCATCGAATCCCCACATGCATTTGACAAAACCAAACTTGATAATGCAACTTGTCTTTGTTAAATACTAGAACTAGCATGAATGTTATCACTATATATATTCATACGTATGAGAACTAAAGAAACAAGAACATACAAGAACTAAAATACAAAGTCACTACCACTCTCACACTCAAATGAGGAAATCATCATACAAGTGTCCTTCACCCATAGTACAATGCAATCATCAGTCAAATAGTCAAGATAATTGAGATATTTCTTCTATATAAGCCATATCATTCGCGTGTTTCTAATTTTTATTGCCTATCACCTTCCATCAAAATCAACATATTCTTTAAACACCACAAAGACCTTTCTGTCGTGTACATTGGAAGCAAACCCAATCCACTCACGTTATATAAGAACCTTATAACTCACTAGCCTTTCTTTGTATTTCATTCGAGCCCCATAACCTCCTTCACATTCATCACACTAACAAAATACCTTCAATAACACCAACTGTTGTTCGACAAGAGCTTAACTAGTAGGAGAGTCCAAAGCAAGTGGGTTATTCACTTCGTGTTCCATTCTACAAGCTTTTAAGTCTCCACCACCTTTTCTCAAAGGTGTTGTAAGTTTTCCTTGTTCTCTCTTAAATTACACTCACATGCATGCTCATTCCATGCCACCGTTCGAACCATGCATTATTATATTTTTACTAAATATGTACATATTGATATTTCATTAGTTGCATGCATACCTTATTCAAACCATTCGAACTCAACTGGGTTAGTAAGAGATAGAGGAAACACGTCGAATTTTAAGTTGATCGAACCACCCAAGTCACGCTTAACATATGACCATCACATAAATGTCACCCTAATTCAACTTAAACTTGAATAATAAACCCACGCTAAACCGGACAAAAAGAAAACAAAAGAAAATATATCCCAGACATTACTAGTTAAAGAAACCCACTCGAACAAGCCACTTCACGATTTATTTAATACGAAACCGTTCATGCAACACCCAAATATTTTTATCCTTCTCGATAGCTCACATGATGAACTAAATATTTCGTGTTCTGAGATCCCTCCCATAACCCTGTCTCGACACACAAATAATTCCTTTTTAGAGTCACTCGACAAGTGTAAATACTTAGAAAAATTACGTGACCTATTTTACAAAAATTACCCCATTCGACTAGCCCAAAAACCTTTATTATAATTTCGAAATCCTGTATATAATATATCTATATTTTTATACCACTCGAATGACAAGCTAGCAAACTATGTTTTTCATGTTCTGAGTTCGAAACCATGAGATTGTTATCACGCTCAAAACACTACATTTTGATCGACATTCACTAGGAATTAGCAAACAATTTCCAGAAAAGTTTACAACTATTCGGTTGGGCCAAAAACCAAGCCCAACAAGGATTTTTGATAATCAGGTCCAACAGGCCCATACAATATATTTTTGGAATCCTAAAAATAGCCCAAATCCAAGCCCAAAACTATTTTCACGCCCTCGCCTCTAAAACTCTTAGCGGGCTATGTTACAAATCGTTAAATGGCCCATTAATGCAAAAATGATTTATTTTCTGAAATAATAAATTGAAATAAGTTAAAATAAACTTAATAAAGTTATAAAAATTTTCAGAATATTTTTCCCGTCATTTTTATGCAAAAAGGACTAAAAATGTAACGCGACTTAACCGAAAAGGACTAAAACTGTCAAACCTGGAAACCAAGGGACTAAAGCTGTGAAAACAGTTGTAAAGGACTAAAATTGACATATTATTGAACTCCAAGCATTATATGGACTATTGGACTGTTATCGAACTATGGACTGAATAAGGACTAACGACGTAACGCAAATTCCGGTTAGGGTGGAAAATGTAAAACCTGGAAAGATCAAGGACCAACTGTTATAACTTGTCATTCTTAGTTTATTTTCCATTTTTACATCATATTTTTACTTTATATGCACACTTGCATTATAGTTGCATATTAGTTAATAGCAATAGAAAATATTTCATAGTAATATTTTACTTATTTGTTGAATATATGATCTTACAAGATGTGCAATCACCATAAGCATATAACATTTTCATTCTCAACGATTAGATCGTTGAAAAATCATCATCCATCACTCATACACATACACCACTAGGAACTAGTCAGATTCTCAGTATTTATATATATTTACCAGGTTCTATATCGAAGTTGTTATAATCACCTCTGAGTTATTTTTACCATCACCAGGAACGCATAAGGTGAGTCATGGCCTCACTTTTTAACTCTTTATACTTTTTAAACTCCGTGAGGGGGATACATGCTATAACTAAATCACAAGTATTTTTCTGTATGCTACCTGACTTGATATATGCCTAAGTACACCATATTGCCATAAGACCCTTTATCATGAGCCATTAATCACTGCGGTGAACGCGAATATAATGAATAGATCTATTAGAGGTTGACGACCTATCCCACTAATACTGTGACGGAATGCTTTTTGCTAGTCGTATTAGTCGCGATGCATTATATTTGAGAGAAATAGGAATTGGCAAAATCACCTATTACACGAGGGCAAATTTTCATCATTAATTTGGTGGACACCTCCGTTTAGGCGGTACTTTGTTAACGTTTGCGTGTCATGAGACTTAGGGCAATATATGAACTGCAATATCAATCTTTTAAACTGATTGTATCTCCAATACAATCTTACTTGTGATTGAACTGATATTTAAACTACAAACTCCATGATTTCACTCAACTTTATGTTGACTTTTAAGCATGTATCTCAGGGAACTAGAGGAGCACGGCAAGGCATGGAGCAAGCATACTCTGTCTTCAATAAATGGTGTAAAATAAGTTGTAATTCAGTTAAAATAATGTTTCTTTAAAAGAAACCTTAGTACTCTGATGAAATGTTTTATAACTGAATTTGTATCATGGACCTATGTAAATTAAAAATGCCATTCTAGGCTGTTTTTCTATGATTTCACATTCGATCCTCACAGTAACACCCAAATAAATCTTCCGCTGCCACAAATCAAATTTTGGGGGTGTTACATTTCAAACCCTTGTACCTGCAAGACAAAATAACACATAACAAACATATTTGCAATATAATTTCACATATTTGCAATATATTTTATGGGGTGCCCGGGGAATTTTTCCGACTTCGTTTGAATCTCGTTAAACATGAGAACGTCGTCGAAACTCATCCAAAAATCACCATTTTTGCTAATATTTGAAATTATATTGCAAATATGTCTATTATGTGTTATTATATCTTGCAGGTACAAGGGTTTGAAAACAAAAGCAAAAGCATGCCAATTGCATCAAAGATTTAGATATGAGTGTGCTTAATAGGAATATGTTTGTAGTTGGGAGAAGGAGGAAAGAAGAATATGTTACTTATCAACAGCAAAAGCATGCCAATGCTTGAAACTGTGGTTATTTGCAGACCTCCAATTGCATCGATCATTGATTTTGGGGGTAACTTTATTCACCTCTCGACATTGGTAATAGCTGATTGTAATAGTACGGAGGAGTCGTTATTTGCAGACCTCCAATTTCAGAGTCTCACCTCGTTAACTTATCTGTCAATATTCAATTGTCCAAGTTTGGATGTTCCAACTGGGCTTTGGCCTCCCAACTTGCGTGATCTTAACACAGGTATGTTGAAGAAGCCCGTCTCAGAATGGGGCCCACAGAAGTTTCCAACCTCACTAGTTGACCTAGTCTTACGTGGTTCAAAAGAAAAAGAATAAGCCACTAATTGGAGTCAATTGTCTCATCTTCATCTGCCTTCATCTCTTACTCGACTTTGGATTCTAAGTTTTGATAAGTTGGAAACAGTTTCCGAGGGACTCCAACACCTCACCTCCCTCCAACATCTCCAAATTTCCAAATGCCCAAAGATGAAAGATCTACCAGAAACGTTGTTGCCCTCACTTTTGAGTTTGAGAATATGGGGATGTCCTGAAAGAAAGATCTAGTAGAGGAGGCTCCTACTGGCCCAAAATCTCCCATATCCCCTGCATCAAAATAGATGAGGAGTCACAAACATAATATGAAGGTATGTTCTCTTTATGCCGTTTAACTTCTTTTATTTTGATGTTATAACTCAGAAGTTTTATATTTGCACTTTTGTGTGTATTTTGTTCATGTAGAATGACCAATTTACTCTTCGTTGTTAATAGGGTAGTAAAACTAAAGTATGGGTAAAATGATCACAAATACACAAAAAAGTCCGAATGTAAAACATTGGTGTTATAATTGCAAAAAAAGAGTTAACTACGCAATACTCGAAAATGTGACAAGTTAGTCACATTCTCAGATAATTATCCCACTAAGTATATTTTTTAACCAACTAATTAACTTTTCTTTGATTTAATTTCAATAGTTTATTTTACAATTTCCAAAATAAATGATGAACTAGGATTGCTTGTAGAATTTTGGTTATTTGTTAGAAATTGAGAAATTTTTAATACTAGGTCATAAAATCCTATTTAAAGTCAAACCTGAAGTGGCTTTGGTTTTTTCATCATATGTTAGACACCACCTTAGACTATGTGTAGCGGTGTGTAAGAGAGGATGGAGCGTTTTGCGTCATGTGGCAGTGTAAGCCATGTTGAGGCTTGGTAGAAAAAGTAGTATAGTGGTAGTAGGGGCATATTGCGCCATGTGGCAACCTTTTATTTATTTATTTTTTGTTTTTTTCATCACTAAAACTAAATAACATAAAAAAAAGACAATTTCATTAAAATAAAACATAAAACATTACATAATTAAAAAAAAAACGACAAACATAATTAAAAAAAAACGACATACATAATTAAAAAAAAAACGATAACACATTTAAATAAAAACTAAGCGTCACGATATTTTCGGCGGATTTCTTCGTTGAGTTGTTCATTAATTTCTTTTGCCACGGGGTCTAGCCCATCGGTACTTCGTTCCAATTGTTCAAAATCTTTCCTTTTTGATAATTGTTTGGAGGTCGTTGTATCTTTTTTCTTTAAGCGCACGACGACGCTCCGCCTCATCCCCTATCCTCACAAGTTGAGCCGCAATTTGGCTCAACGCGTTGTTGTCGGTGGCCGCGGACGAGGACGAGGAAACCCCTTTTCCTTTGGCACTTCGCCTACCCGAGGGCCTTGGCACCTCAACGACAACTTCCTCTTCTTCCACAAACTCGTTTAAGTTGATGAACGTGTGGGCATCGGACGACTGGCTATCGTGTTCGGGGGCGGATGATGATTCACTTTTGGACCGTTTTGACGGTCTCGTTGTACGAACTTCCAAAGGGGTTTGCTCTAGCCATTTTTGATGGGTGTGGAGATACTCCCATACTTCCTTCAATTGGAATGGATGACACTTGACTTGTTTGTATTCCTTGCAAGCGGCGTGGTACGGTCATTCCAATAAACTCTCACCGCTTGGTACGGCATTCTTTTTCCGGTTGTAGCAAGTATTGAAAAATTGACACCGATTGTTCATTCCGGTCCACTTGCCCGAAACCATGTCTGGCGTACGCTAATCGGGTCCAACTTCCATGGCGGAAAAAAAAACTTCTCGAACCCGATGCTAAAATACGTGTCCCCATTGACAATCCGCTAAACAATACACACACAAAAAAAAGTTAGTAACTAAAAAAAAAATTCGAACATAATAATTAAAAAAAAAAATCGAATTATAATAATCAAAAAAATCCGAGCATAATAATTAAAAAAAAAAATCCGAACATAATAATTTAAAAAAAAATTCCGAACATAATAATTAAAAAAAAATCCGAACATAATAATTAAAAAAAACTTACCGGTGTTAGCATCCGTGGCAATTTCTATCCACGCACGAGCCAAACACATTTCCTCGTGCTCGGTCCAGGGCGTACGCTTGGTCGTGGCTCTCGGCTCGTTCGCGGGTTTCTTTTTGTGCGACCGCTTTTTTGGTTGAGATGGTTCGGCGACGGCTTTCTTACCCTTCGTAACACTTGGAGGAGTCTCGGGGACCGTCTCGTAATCTTCGACATCAACAGGCTCGTGTTGAGATGGGAATTGTTTCGGTTGAAATTGTTGAGACGCGAAGTTTTGAGAGGAGAAATGTTGAGAGGTGTTTTGTTGGTTGTACGCGTTGAACCCGAAATTTTGGTTACCGTAACCATAATTTTGAAACCCCATTTGCGGTTGCATGTTCGGTGGCAAATGTGAGATGACATCGAGAAGTTCTTGGTTTGAAAACTCGTTAACACGACGAGGAGGAACGTAACCGGGGTTGGTATAATTTTGTGGGCGGGTTGGACGGTTGGGATTCATAGTGATAATATTATTGTAAAAGATGGAGATAATTGAAAGAATGTGTATAAAAAATGATGTTTGAGGTGGTTTTTATAGAGGAAAAAAAGAGTATTGAATTAAAAAAAAAAAAAAAAAAGGTAAGATAGCCGTTGCAAACGGCTAGTTTTTTGAAACAAAGATGGGGCGCGGGCGCTGAGAAGACCACGCTCGAATTTGTTTTGCTATAGCGCCTATCGATTGTGGTTAGGGGGCATTATAGGGGCGTTAAATGGGTGGGTTTGGGGCTTATAGCGCTCCACTACGTATGGTCTTATATGGTGAATTTTATATAGTTTGCGTTCCTTAAATTTTATATATTCAGATAATATTTGATTTGAATACAGTTTTGAATATCTGATTTGCAATGCCCCAATTGACTTGCATCATAGTTAATATTCTGATATAGTTGGTTTGCCTATCATGATTTCAGGGAAAACAAGCATTGGGAACGTGAATACATTGCCAGTATTCCAGAGTCAAAAGAGGTCATTGTATGTTGATGGTGTTTTGATTGGTAGTTCATTGGAGGAATTGAGTTGGTGTATCATTTGGATGGAGGCTAGTGAATCGTGAAAGATGAGACTACTTCGCCTTAACAAATGATATGGCCAAAAGAGTGAAGACAAAGTTGTTTGATGCATCAAGTTATTAGACCGGTTTGCTGTTGCTGTTTGATAGTTTTTCTATTAGCGATTTGAATATTTGTTTGTTTGTTTTAGATTGGTGTTTGTTTTGCTTACTCTTTGTTCTAAAAGGAAATGTCTATAGGATTTCGAGCTTGACTATGTAATTTTCTCCTTTAATTTTCACTAAATTGTGACTAATGAATCTGAGGGATAGCAATGGTAAAAGTGGTAAAACCAGCAACTACATCTGAAAAAATACACACCATTTTGCACAATTATGTCACATAGTCCATGTTTACCCCACATAGTGTCATCATCCAATTTCTACTGCCTTGTTTTTCAGTGTTAACAAAAGTTATATTCTGCATAGAACAGTCAAATATAATGCCAAAAACAGTCAAATACTAAAAAGTCAAATAGTTAATAAGATCACTTACTCCTATCATTGTTTCTCCATCAACTGGATCCCATGAAACACCATAACCAATTGGCCTTATACCATGAAACACCTTCCTCTACACCTAACTGCTTTACCATTAACTGTCTTAAAGATTCTACCACTTTCAGACCATCCTCCACCAATTTCAGACCCTTGTCCATCTCTTTCAGTCACTCCTCTAGTTTTACCACCCCCTCTAGTCTTGACACCTCCTCTAGCAGAACCACTCGCAGACACAGTTTTACCACCACTAGCAGAACCACTTGCACCTCTTGCAGTTTTAGCGCCCCTAAACCACCACTTGCTTCCCTAACACCTTCCTTCTTTGTTGGACAACCCCTCACATTATGTCCTTCTTTTCCACATATTTGACAATGAATGATTACCCCTTTTCTTCCCAACCTAGTTCTATTCCCATGCTTACACAAATGAAGTCTATCCTTTTGAGCTTATTGTGTTATGAAACAAAAATACTCCAATGTGCCACAAACATAAGTTAATCCAAACACCAATGCTTATCATTCTCACCTTAAAAAACTTGATAAGAACCTCATAACAATTACTAATATACAGTTTGCAATATTACTTTTGTTCCAAATTTCAATGAATCCTTAACATATCCTAAACCAAACACCCCCTTTAAACACATTTGAGAAACTATTTTGATTTGTTGATTTAAATAGCACCAGGGTGTTTGTATTAGCTTATTTACAGTAACTAATGTATATTTCAACAGCCCAAACCAAAATTCCCCACAAATAAGTGCACAAGCCCTAAAATAAACTCTATTTTCTGAACTACCCTATCTAGAATGACTTTTTGGGTGTTATTGTTTTTTCAAATCCAGTTAAGCCATATACCCACAAAAGGGTAAAAACATGATAGATAACTCATAAAGAAATTAACTCTTGCTGCACAGTACTCAAGAATTCTGGCTTATCTGCAACATAATTCTATCAATCATTTTCAGAATTCCATTACTTGGGTTTAGTTTGCTTTGGATCCAAGTAAACTGTTGGGATTTCATATTGATTAAACCATCAATACCACGAGTACGCAGCGGATGGATCTATATTTAATATTATGAATTTAAATACACATAATAAATACTAACCTCGAATCTATTGAAAAATAGATAACCACCATGTCTTGACCTTGATCACGAACACTCCAACGGATCTCGTATCACCACAAAACCCTAATCAACTATAGTGAGTTGATCTCTATCGAAAACTCACACTACACATCTAACAAGAGCGTTAGGATGCTAGTGCTTAACCCATGAGCTTACGAACTAAACACGAATGCTAGTCATAGAGAAGAAACAAAGCCAACTCCCTTACAATGGGGTGCTGGACGATTTTGGGAGGCAAGAGGAGAAGATCAAAGAAAGCTTTGATTTTAGGTATGTATAAATGAAGACCTAAAGGCCTCCTTTTATACTAATAGGGTAGCTTAGGAAAAAAGCTACCTCCTCTTGCCCTAGCCCAATATGGCCGGCCACCCCTAGGGGTACATGGGCCTCCATATTGCTCTTTAGTCCTTGTGAAATAAACATGTACAATACAAGTCAATTTTGGACTTAACGACCGTTAAACATTACACTAACGGACTAACGACCGTTATGTATATTTCGTGGATTATATTAATTATAATTAATAGTATACATTAAACATATTAATTATATTTAATAAACGCTCTCTAAATGTATACGTGTGTGCCCCGATAGGCTCACATAGTTTCTAGCCGTATAACCTATTGATTTACGAACGCATAACCAATAGCTCCCACTTGCGATCGTAATAATCAATAATGTATACTAACAATGCTAAGTGTCTAGCAACACCGCATTGCTCCCAGAAATACCTGAGTGTGGTTTCCTAAAACAACTAGGTAAATGGTTTACAATTTTAAATTACCCTTTTGTTTCAGATACTTGTTGAACTATGGATATGGATCAAAGTCATTCCTTATTGTTCAACTATTCTGTTTCTCATTTTAGAAATTAATCAAGATTACCAAATGTAAAACAAGCATCATCTTGATTTACACTTTGGGCACGGCCATGCAAACATCTGATTAATTCAGCGAGGGGCTCAGTAGCATCATACTCCAGAAGACAAGTGGAGGAACAAATTCCATTTTGACTACACGTGTCATTCATGTGCTTCAACCAACTTCTGAGAATAGCCTTTATAACCACCTTGTTCAGGAAAGCGTTTGACTATAGTCAAGAGGAAAGATCCACACATGCAAGACCTGCTTGCATCTCAAGTCAGAGGACAAATAAAATAACCATTTGCGAGATATCACTTAATGACGCCGATCCATAAAGTGATGACTCGTGGGTTTGGGGAAATCCAATATCCAAAGCACGTGGATAACATGTGAGTTTGGCGGACACATCCTTAGCGTTCAAAGAATATAACCAATCTCTCACATTTGCCTTAATTCAACAACACTCCCATATTATTGATTGACAATGGACAATTTAAAGTAATAAATTACTTATGGATTAAACATGCAAATATAGGACACAATTAATATATGAATGAATAACTCAAGTACCACGTATATTAATCATCAAAATAATAAATGTTTTACATATCCCATTATCCAAATACTAAAATCAAAACAGATTTACATGAGACTACTAACTGAACGAAGTCCAATACCACTAGCATGCTCAACATGCTTGTTCAAAGGCAACGCCTTAGTAAACGGATCAGCTAAGTTGTCATCTGTGTGAACTTTGTTAAGTACTACTTCATTATCTGCGATAACCTCACGGAGATAGTGAACCTTCCTTTTGTAATGCTTGGCGCCTTTCTGAGCTCCAGGCTCGTTGGCGATAGTTAATGCTCCAGTGTTGTCACATAGCATTTCCATAGGTTCTTTATTGGTGGGGACTACTCCAAGCTCATCAATAAACTTCCTTATCCAAATAGCTTCCATTGCAGCTTCTGAAGCAGCAGTGTATTCAGCTTCTGTAGAAGACATCGCTGTAATGCTTTGCTTGGCACTCTTCCAGACTACTGTGCCTCCGTTTAGAATGAAAACGTATCCGGTTTGCGACTTGGTATCATCCTTGTCGGTCTGCCACCCAGCATCAGTATAACAGGTAACTCTGAGTTCTCTGTTTGGGTCTCCACCGTAAACAAGAAACATATCTTTAGTATATCTGAGATACTTCAGTATGTTCTTCACAGCAGACCAGTGAATCTCCCCTGGATCTACTTGAAATCGACTTGTTAAGTTCTGAGCGAACGCAACATCAGGTCTAGTGCACCTCACCGCATACATGATGGATCCTACAGCCGAGGCATAAGGAATCCTCTTCATGCGTTCCACCTCTGCAGGTGTTGAAGGTCCTTGAGATTTTCTCAACTCAAATTTTACTTGCATTGGGGTAGTTCCACGTTTGGAATTCGCCATATTAAATCTTTTCAAGATTTTCTCAATGTATGCACTTTGACAAAGTCCAATCAACCGCTTAGATCTATCTCTATAGATCTTGATTCCTAGGATATATGCAGCTTCACCTAAATCCTTCATAGAAAAACAATTTCCAAGATAGGCTTTAATAGCTTGTAACATTGGAATGTTGTTTCCCATGATCAATATGTCATCAACATATAAGATTAGGAATGCTACATTACTCCCACTAGCCTTACAATATACACATGGCTCATCAAAGTTTTGAGTGAAACCATACTTCTTGATTTCCTCATCAAACCTTTTATTCCATTGCCTAGATGCTTGCTTTAATCCATAAATGGATCGTTGTAGCTTGCATACACGGTTAGGATATTGTGGATTGACAAATCCTTCAGGTTGGTCCATGTAAACCTCTTTAGTTAAGTGACCATTCAAGAAGGCAGTTTTGACATCCATCTGCCAAATCTCATAGTCATAGTACGCTGCTATGGCTAAAAGAATCCTAATAGCTTTTATGTCTGCGACAGGCGAGAAGGTTTCCTCATAATCTACACCGTAGGTTTGAGTATAACCTTTTGCCACAAGACGAGCTTTATAGGTGTGTACTTTTCCATCCATGTCAGTCTTCTTCTTGAAGAGCCACTTGCTACCAACGGTTTTAGCGTTAGGAGGGAGGTCAACTTCAATCCAGACTTCATTGTCTTTCATGGATTTCATTTCCTCGTTCATAGCTTTAAGCCATTTTTCAGATTCAGAATCTGCCAATGCAGCTTTATAGTTAGCGGGCTCATTGAGATCCCCTAACTCATGCTCTTCTGAATCGATGTACAAACACATACGTTCAGGTGCACGTATTGTCCTTGAGGACCTACGAACAGGAATAACTTCACTTTCTGGTTCAACATTTTCATGTTTAACCATCTCAGGAAGTTGGCTAGTATTTTCAGAAGGGTGAGTATCTTCTTGAATTTCATCAAGTTCTACGATCCTCCCACTTGCTTCTTGTGATATGAGACGATTCTCAAAGAAGTCGGCAAAACGAGCAACAAATACTTTGTGCTCAGGTGGGTAGTAGAAGTAGTAACCCATTGTTTCCTTTGGGTATCCTACAAAGATACACTTAATAGATCTTGGCTCAAGTTTGTCAGGCGTATCACGTTTCACGAATGCCTCACAACCCCAGACCTTTAAGTAAGACAAATTAGGGACCTTCCCATGCCATAGTTCATATGGTGTCTTTTCAACCTTCTTTGATGGAACCATATTGAGAATGCGTGCAACAGACTCAAGAGCATAATCCCAAAAGGACATTGGTAGAGTTGTTTGATTCATCATAGATCTTACCATGTCAAGCAGGGTTCGATTTCTTCTCTCAGATACACCATTATGTTGTGGTGTACGTGGAGAAGAGAGCTGTGAGACAATCCCACACTTCTTAAGGTGATCTATAAACTCTTGACTCATATATTCGCCTCCACGGACAGACCGTAAAGCCTTTATGGTCTTACCAAGTTGATTCTCATCTTCACTTTGAAATACTTTGAAAGTTTCAAAGACTTCATGTTTATGTTTAAGCAAGTAAACATAACCATATCGACTAAAGTCGTCAATGAAAGTTAAGAAATAGCTGTATCCTTGTTTTGACACAGTTCTAAAAGGGCCACATACATCAGAATGTATGAGTCCAAGCAGATCTGTAGCTTTCTCCGTTTTATGCGGAAAAGGCTTTCTTGCCATCTTCCCAGACACACAAGATTCACACTTATCAAAAGACTCAAGGTCAGTTGATTTAAGAAGCCCATCACGTTGCAGCTTCTCAATGCGTTTCTTGTTAATGTGCCCAAGTCGGCAATGCCACAAGAATGTAGAGTCCAAGTTACGCTTGGATATTTTACTATTAACAGAATACATAGAACAATCATTCGAAACAGAATCATGCATATCAATTTCAAAAATACCATTCCTAGAAACAGCATTAAAATAAAACACGTTATTCATTGAAACTGAAATACCATTATCTGTAAAACAATGAGAAAAACCCTTGTCTTTCAAAAGAGAAACTGAAACAATACCCCTAGTAATACTAGGAGCATAATGACAATTGTCTAACACAATAATTAAACCACTAGGAAGGTATAAATCAAAACTTTCGATAGCTTCAACAGCTGCACGGTTTCCATTTCCCACGTACAGGCTCAAAGCTCCTGGCTTCAGTTTCTTACTTCCCCTGAGACCCTGAGTAGTATTACAGATGTGAGTACCACAACCAGTGTCATATACCCAAGATTTATGAGGAAAAGTATAAAGTTCTATGACGAAGATACCTGATGTGCTAGCATTGCCAGCCACATTGCACTTCTTCTGCATCAACTCGGCTAAATAGGCAGGACAATTCCTCCTCCAGTGTCCAGTCTAATGACAATGATGACACTCAGTGTCCTTAGCAGGATGCTCCTTTTTAGGTGGAGGGGGAATCTTGGCCTTGGGGGCATAAGCAAGCTTAGCCTTGCCTTTACCATGATTCTTACCCTGAGCACCATTCAGCGGCTTCTTGTTCTTATTATTCTTCTGGATCCTTCCTGCTCTTATAGCAAGTAAAGCAGGGGTAGCATCTTTCTTAGGAAGCCTTTATTCGTGCAGCTTAAGCATTGCATGCACTTCATTCACTGTCTTCCCCATGCATTGCATATTATAATTCTGTCTGAATCCAGCAAAGTCCTTGTTCAGAGAGGTAAGAATCAAGCTCACTGCAAGGCCAGATGACATGGGGTGACCAAGGCGTTCCAGTCTATCCAGATAGCCCTTCATTTTCAGAACATAGGTGCTAACAGATTGACCCTCCTCATGCTTACATGCATGAAAGGCCTGCACAGTCTCAAGGAGTTCCTGTTCTGCTTGCTGAGCAAACATGGTCTTCAATTCCTTAAGCATGTTATATGCATCAAAGTGCTCCAGATTCTTTTGAAGTTCTGGAGTCATGCTTATGAGCATAAGACAGCCTATGTCCTTGGATGCTTTAACCCATTGGGCGTGAGCAGCAAGGACATCAGCAGGAACCTTATCCTCGGCTGTGAGGACGATCCTCAAATTCCGATACCAGTCGAGGAAGTTGGATCCAGTAAGTTTTTCCTTTTCGAGGAAAGACCTGAAGATCGAATTGTTGACGGATTGATTAGCTGCCATCTACAATAAAACAAAGTTCAAAATTTTAGTATTTTCGATAATTAATTCTTTTACAAATTAACTACCCATGTTTTAATAAATAAAACAATTAATTTACTAAAAGACTAAGACCCTCTTGAACTCCCACTCATCACGGTAGTGCTTACTACTCTGGTAAGTCTTGTGGGTACAAGAGGTAGGCGGCGTGCGACAATTGCATTACAAGTGCAACTCTTAGATTTATGAGACTTATGGCACTAGAGTACAAGCTACTAGTGTCATGCATGTTTTGTCTCATCCTATGCCTCAGGCTCAAGGATCTCACCGCTTGACTCGATTAATTCGTCCAATTAGAGAACATGTGTAAATAACTCTAGGTCTAACGCTAGAGAATAAAACCTTGGGTTGCAATTCACTCACGTCCCACGAAGAGCAAAAGGCAAGTGCAAGTGTCCTCAACTTTGGATGGCATAAACTTAAATTTCAAATCGGGTATCACATAATTTTTGACAAAAACATGTATCAAAAATTGTGTACAAAGAGGCATGCATACATCTTTGTAACACAAGTTTGCAAAAAACAATTTTTCAACTTCTTAGGTGTACTTTTATCACGGGCAAAGAATGGTCAAAAACCCTATATTGTACTCTGCATGAGTCAAAAGACCCAAGTTCTTCCAATAATTCCCTCATATGCCGAAGCATGTAGTGGGGCGGGAAAAGACCACACAAAACCCTAGATCTTGATTTGATCAAAGATCATTAATAAAAGCACAAAAACTTTAGGTATCTTATAGTTAAAGTTTATTAAATCACACGATATCCAGCAAGCTATATCCTGGTAGCTTCGAGTAATGATCCACACCCTCAATAGCTTGATGGAACCTGCGATTTAATTAAATCATATTTCAGTAGTTTATAGTCCGTTTAAGTGTAAAAAAAAGTTTCACACATTACACATAAATGGTCACAAGGAATTAAGTGTGTATATTAACAGACAATAATTAAATCTCACGATATCCAGCAAGCTATATCCTGGTAGCTTCGAGTAATGATCCACACCCTCAATAGCTTGATGGAACCCACGATTTAATTAAAAGCAAGTTTCGATATAAGTAATTAGTCTGTTTTTATTTCCAAAATCAACAGCATATATGTAAAACAAGTCCCAAGGAACAAAACATATAAGCAATTAAAACAGACAGAAGATGGGTAGAGAGAGAAGACAGACTCTAATGGAAAGCAGTAAAACAAGTAATGCTCCAAAACTCAAGAATGAGTCTTCCCCAATTGGAGAATCTAAGGCTCCCACAAGTTTTCGAGCTAGGTACCTTGTGGACCATAGACGTCATTACTAATGACTGCGTAAGCCTTAAGATTGGAAAAGAAAAAGAAGAAGTACATGATACAATAATCTTTTTAATTTTCCTAACCCCTTTTAAGTCTTATTAACCATTAATAATTAAACAAGATCAAGATTTAATTAAATGACAATAATGCATGTTATTGTCATAACAATTATTATATGTGTTTAACTAGCGTAGCAAGCGACTCTATGTGTAACCCATAACACCAAACGAGATGGCTCGTGATACCACTGTTGGGATTTCATATTGATTAAACCATCAATACCACGAGTACGCAGCGGATGGATCTATATTTAATGTTATGAATTTAAATACACATAATTAAAACACATAATAAATACTAACCTCGAATCTATTGAAAACTAGATAACCACCAAGTCTTGACCTTGATCACGAACACTCCAACAGATCTCGTATCACCACAAAACCCTAATCAACTATAGTGAGTTGATCTCTATCGAAAACTCACACTACACATCTAACAAGAGCGTTAGGATGCTAGTGCTTAACCCACAAGCTTACGAACTAAACACGAATGCTAGTCGTAGAGAAGAAACAAAGCCAACTCCCTTACAATGGGGTGTTGGACGATTTTGGGAGGCAAGAGAAGAAGATCAAAGAAAGCTTTGATTTTAGGTGTGTATAAATGAAGACCTAGAGGCCTCCTTTTATACTACTCCCTCCGTCCCATATTAAGTGTCCACTTTCCAAATGCACAAAGTTTTAGGAAATTCCACTAACTACATTTTCCACCAATCAAATATCATTATTACCCACTAAAGTCTCTTCTCATTGGTTGGAATACAATATGGACACTTAATTTGGGACATCCCAAGATTTCATTGTGGACACTTAATATGGGACGGAGGGAGTAATAGGGTAGCTTAGGAAAAAAGCTACCTTCTCTTGCCCTAGCCCAATATGGCCGGCCACCCCTAGGGGTACATGGGCCTTCATATTGCTTTTTAGTCCTTGTGAAATAAACATGTACAATACATGTCAATTTTGGACTTAACGACCGTTAAACGTTACACTAACGGACTAACGACCGTTATGTATATTTCGTGGATTATATTAATTATAATTAATAGTATACATTAAACATATTAATTATATTTAATAAACGCTCTCTTACGCTCTGTTCTCGAGTTTTTTTTTTAAAGGAATGGAAGGGGATTAGAAGGGAAATAAAAAATATGGGTATTCTTAAGTTTTTTTAAGAAGGAAGAGGAGGGGACGGGAAGGTGGGAGGGAGGGAAGGTATGGGTTTTCTTCACAATATCTGTTCCGTCCAATTTTGGGGGGGTTTGAAGGGGAAGGGGGTTATTAACATATTGGGCTTGTGTAAAATTACAAATATATCCTCATTAAAAATCAAAAAATTCTGATGTATATTTATATCCTACCAAACATCACAACACAACACATATCATTCATCAAATTCTTGTGACATCATTATCCGTTTGTTTGAGAGGGCATACTATCTATACCAGTGTGTTGGTCATCATCATTATCCGTTTGTTTGTTTTTCTTCCTATCATCAGTCTCGGAGACCCAAACTTTTCTCTTCTTGTCACTTGCTTTTTTCATTTTCTTCTTCTTCTTCTTGTCACAAGAATTTAAGCCATCATCTGATAGGGAATAATAATAAATTAATTAGTACTTGGGAAATGAATTATTATTAATAGCTATTAGAAATAGTAATAGCAGTAGAACCCAGCATTAATTAACCCATCAGTACAATGTGAGATATATAAATGTAAATTATGTTTTGAGGGTATCTTGATAATTTAGGTACTTTCTTTTCCTTTACTTGCAACTTAAATAAAAACTCAAGAACACAAATAAAAATAACTATTTTCTTCGTAGTGTCATTCCTTACTTTTCCCTTCCCATTTCATCCCCTTTCATTCTTTAAATTTAGACTTGAGAACACAACGTAAATGTATACGTGTGTGCCCCGATAGGCTCACGTAATTTCTAGCCGTATAACCTATTAATTTACGAACGCATAACCAATATAAACAATTTATGATAGGAAGTATTGAGTGCAAGACTCGTTTATGATAGGAAGATCACCAAATAAACAATTCTGCATCTTATTGTACAAATTAAGTAAGCTAATGAGTTAACTTCAAAAATCGTCCATGTGGTTTACCGGGTCATTTGGATTTGGTCCCTATAGTTTAAAATTTCCGGATATCGTCCCTGTGGTTGACGACCCATACGGATCTGGTCCATTGACCAAAAAATCCGTCAGTTGACCAAGTTATATTGTGAGGTGTCTAATATGTGAGGGGTAATATAGTCTTTCCATGTTTCTTCAATAACCCTAATCTCCACTTCACACACCTCCTCCTTATCTCTCCAACTTCACATATCTACTCCAATATCCTTGAAAAAATAAACGCAGCTCCATTCAACCTTATTACTCCAAAGCAAAATTAACTCAACAAATCATCCTTGCATCTCCTACCACACAAACGCAGCTTACATAATTATCTTCATTCAAAAATACGAGCCTCCACAATACACCAAGCAACACAATCTAAGCCATCCTTATTACACCTCGAACACATGAACCCACCTCGAAACACAAAGTTTTTGAATAATAAACAAGAACCGTAGCACATGTGGTCTTCAAGATCTCTATAAAGAGATCTCGGGTAGGTTTTGTTGTTATGTTTTTCCTTTTGCTCATTTCAGATCTGTGATGGGTTTTCTTTCGTTTTGATATGATCTTTTAAAGGTCTTAATATCTCATGAATACGAAAGATATACAGAGATCTTGTTACATTTTCTTTTCGTTTTTATTTGTTGTTTCGAGAGATGGGGATAGGTCTGATAGTTTGTAGTATGTAGTTTGGATTTTATATTGAGTATACTTGAGATGGATATGGGACAGGATGTTTGTTTGTAGTTGGCTATTAATTTCATGTTGTTGGCTTTTGGTTTTCATTTCTATTTGTTTTGATATACAGTTTGCTAATATGTTGTAAGTTCTTTTTATCTTTTTATATGACTTTTTACAGTTTTTATTTTTTTGGATGGATTTTTAAGTGAAATGAGAACATGGGTATTGTTAATTACTGTATTATGTAGTGAATTTGAGGTTAAAGTTTGTTACTTTGCTTGTGATTTTGGGTTTTTTTGTGTTTTGATTGTGTATGGGCGAACAAAATGGGAGTTTTTGACTTTTGAGGTCAAAGATTGAACTTTGAAAGATATTATGAATTTTGTAAATTTTCTTGATGCATTTACTGTTTCACACTAGTTGTTGAGGATATAGCAAATTCCATAAATTGACATTGTGGGTGTTAAATTTATAGTGAAATTGATGTTAAGTTTGTACTTGCAAAGTTAGCATCAGTTTATCCGGAATTTGACGGGCTTGAAGCTTTTGAATTTGATAAATGTTTTGGTAACATTGGTAGTACATTTTTTGTTGAAACTTTATTAGTATGCTATATAGATTGCATTTGTTATATCCAAGGTGTAGAAAAGATTCGGATTTGGATGGATTTGAGATGGGGTTTGGATGGATGTGAAGAAGATGAAGAAGATGAAGAAGCGAAGAATGAAGAACCCATTTTCTTGATATGAAACATGAAAAGACCAATATACCCTTTAAAATGTATTCCACAACTTTAAGTTAACGGTCAACTGACGGATTTTTTGTTCAAGGGACCAGATCCGTATGGGTCGTCAACCACAGGGACGATATCCGGAAATTTTAAACTATAGGGACCAAATCCAAATGACCCGGTAAACCACAGGGACGATTTTTAAAGTTAACTCTAAGCTAATTAAGCTGATGTTTAAATTGAAGCCATGTCCTTAAGAAAGCACATATAATCCATGTTCTAAGAATGACCTATGAGATATGCATCCATACGATCAGTAGAATTTGTAAAACCGCAATTAATGAACACTAATGTAAAACTACTTATAATGGTTTAGGAATTCTTCTAACTCCACTGGATCAATCTCATCCCACTTGTTCAATCCCCCCTTGAGTGAAGTTCCAGGGAACTCTACACATGCGGTGGTTGAATGGAAATGTTCAGCAAGATACTTAGCGGCTGATTCTTTCAATGCCATTTGTTTTTCTGCTAATGATAGTTGTGCTTGAGCTCGAGTTTGATATTGTGCATCAATTCGAGCGCCATCTTCTTCTGGCCATCCTCTACAAAGAACAGAATGACATTAACTAGATAACCTCATATAAATGAACATTTTAACACCAGATATACGTGGTAGCTTAAGAAAACAAAAATCAAAGGAGGTGTTTGGCTAAATAATCAGTGTTTAAAGGGGGTGTTGGCTATAAAGTTTAGCTTGGAACTTTCATCTTATTTTATCATTAAGAAATAAACTATACCCAATAAGCTTATTGGGTTATCAAAACACAATAAGCTTTTTCAAACACGTTTGAAAAAATTGCTTATTGGCTTTATGAAAGGTTGAAGTGTCTTCTGATAACACATTACACGCCTTAGGAGTTGTGTTTCCTAAACACAATGAGCCCTTTTCAATTAGCTTAGCCAAACATATAGCTTTATCTTAAAATTTTCAAATTGTTTTGTCAGTAACAAATAAGCTAAACCCACAAGATACAATATAAATAAGCTTATTTGACTAGCTTATGAGCTTATTGGAGGTTTGAAAAGCTCATTTTTAGTGTCTTATATAAGCTTATAACTATACAAGTTCATACTTCATAAGTGTTTGTTTGAGCTTATATATGGCTCTATGAGCTTATTTGATTCGGCTTATATATCATAAGTCCATTACCCTGCTAATTTTCAAGCTTATGAACTTATTTGTCATCTTTAAGTCATAATTAGCTCATAAGACAACAAATAAACTATAAGTTATGAAATATAAGTCAAGTCAAAAAAGCTCATAGACCCATATATAAGCTTAAACAAATACCCCTGGAAAAGCTTATAAGCGCTCTCTAAAAAAGAAGCTTATTTTTCAATAAACTCATAAGCTCATCAAATCAGCTAAGACAAACCCTTAAACAATTAAATGCTCAAATATCAAAAAAACCTAACGTCAATTTCAATAATATAGACAGAGTGACAAACCTAAAACATGCACAACTTCAAGCACATCGTAACACTTAATAAGCAATTGAGCTCACATTACATAAACATTAAAAACTAAAAGTTTTTTATCACCTAAATTTTGCTAGTTAACAAAACCTTCAAATCAAGAAAAGTTTATATCAAGTAAACCATTATTTTGCATTGTTTGATGATGTGGCATTTTTCGATGATGTGCATGGTGACATGGCTTTTTAATACTATTAACATCTTACTAGCTTTTTACATTAATACTTTTTAATCAATTTAAGCTAGGGTCTAAACGAGCATGAGACGAGCTTGTCACATGCCTCATGTTTCTCAAGTGCGCCCTGTCACACCCCGTCAATGGCAGAAACTCGAGATGTAACTGAGAAAGGCACATTGCATAACATCATAGATTCATACCTTACAATTTTTACAACAATAGTTTACAAAATATTCCTCGACTAAAAGTTTGAAAGTGAAACATGCCTCCTTTGAAAGCTTATTGTCTTGAAAACATGATAGTAAAGTATCAAATGGTCTGACTCCAATAAACGTGCCTTCGAATACCTTAATAATGATCACCTGAAAATGGTACTAGAAAATGTCAACATAATGTTGGTGAACTCGTAGGTTTAAGAGTTAAACCATGAAGCTGTGAATAATATAGTGTAGGACAATAGTGAGCAAGATATACAAATATAAGCACTTAATGAAACCACAATAACTGTGACAACTGGACCTACCAAATGTCACACAATATCAAATATATTCATCGACACACAGTGTCGGCGTCATGGGGGAACAACCCCGATAGTACTATCAATGTTTCGGCTCCAAACGGAGTTAAACAATTTCGCATAAATGAACACATATGATAAAACCACAAAACAAGGCACATATTAAAATCAAACGCACATATTGTCCAAAAACATGAAAATAGTGAATCACAGCATGTAAACAGTTAAAAAATATCATTTGAGTACCATTTTCCCCCAAGGAAAAACATAATGAAAAAGGAGCTATGAAAACTCACTTTAGCAAGCAATAATAACGGAAATAAATGCGAAAGCTTGAAATGTAACCCGAAAGTCTTAATCGCGACCTAATTAATTTAACCGTTTTAGGAAAATGCAACACGTATTATATGCGTATGAGTTTTATGATGTTTATAACCTTTATATACTTGTAGTGAGGTTTTAACAAGTTACGTAAGTCATTCGTTTATGAAATATATTTCAAAACGCGTTTTATTTTCTTAGAAATCCTAAAAATTTCAAGTAACGTAAGTTATGTTTAACCCGTCTTGGAAAGCGTGTTTCTAACTCGTTTTAAGTTCGTTTTCCTCGTTAAACCCAGATAAAGGTGTCCATTTTCATTATTTCAAGGTTCCGATTCGAATAAATAAGTTTCAAGTGTCGATTTTCATTAAGACAAAATTTCGGACAACAACGACTTATGTTTAGAAAAACTTTCACTAAATCGGGCTCTTGCTTTGTTATTTTCTAAAGAAAGTAATTGTTTCAAAGGGCCTAGGTTCATCGTTTTTGAGTCTATTTTCCAAAAATGGTAGCCTCTTGGCTTGGTTGTTTACCAATTATTTTATAAGGTCAAAAACACAAAAAGGTATCAAAACTGTCTCAATCTCAGAAAACTACGCCTACGGTGTCGGGGCCTTAGCTCCTTTGTTATTTATCATTAGAAAGCAAATTTACTGTCCCTGGAAAGGTTTAAGAGTGATCTAAAATTGTCTCAACTAGCTCAGTTAACCAAAAGGTACATAAGATAGGGATTTTTGCAAAAATATTCTGATTACACATTTTCTTGTCGGTATTGAGTAAAGTTTTCTCGCGATTTTTAAAAAATAACAAATCAACTTCATGATATGATGGAATTATTACAAAGGGAATGAGAGAGTTCAATTCATTACATAAAAGGAAATGAAAGAGTAAAACAAATATTTAAACTAGGATAGCGAAGGAAAGGCAGTTGAGGATGATCGGTGATGATGTGTTCCAGCCAATAATGAGTTGACACCTGTCCATGTGAAGTCCAGCGCCTAAAATGTGATTTGAATAATCACGTGCAAGGCACGTGATTTCCCTTTTAGGGTGTTTGGCTCATTCAGCATATAACAAATCTGAATATTAAATTGTGAATGTGTTTTTTTAATTGTGGTAAGCTTGTCTAAAGTGTTATTTTGATGAATTTTATATGTGAATTTAGGGTTTTCATGGTATATTTTATAGTTTATTTAAAAAATTGTTTACATCTGATGTGTGATATATTGATTCTAGATTAACGGGGATGTGGAGATTGATGGTAGAATGCAACCATAGTCAGTGTGAGGCAATCCATGCAGCTAAGGGTATTGATGCCGCTGCCTCTAAAAAACACTCGAGCGATGCAAGTCTAGAAGCCACATATGGTTCTGTAACTACTGCATCAAGTATCCCAGGCTCGATTAAAAAGAGAAACATGAGTAAACTTGACGGTTCATTAATATTTTCTACACTTGGTTTGAATGGTTTAGGAGGTAATGGCGAGATGTTTGGGGTTGGACTTCTGAATTTTGTCTAAATACCGCAGCTGATTCATGATCCTAACATGATGATTACTAATCCTAGGGAAACAACTAAAGATTCTCACATGTCTAATACTAATCTGCATCTCAACCCATGGGCTGCTGATGGTGGTAGTAAGTTTTTAAAAGCTAAATTCCTTCTTTACTTGCTATCCTCTTCTCTAGAGGTAAGAAAATGGGTCGTTCAAGTATCGTGTCAAGACATGATAGTTTTCGAATGGTCGACTAGGGTTGAGCCAATCCACA
>CP139502.1:338563421-338631564 GCA_021014915.2 Artemisia tridentata subsp. tridentata
AAAATATTTGGTTAGCGATGCTTCTTCTTTGTCCAGTGCACATTATCACGTAATTGACAATTTCCAACCCTTGGTACTTGATGGCAATGTAATGGACCAAGAACACATTCAGGAGGTCGGGGAAACTCGTGATAAAGTTTAAACATGGCATTATTAATAGATTGGCGGAGGTGTATGTGTTTTCTAGAGAGAGAAGTCTAGAACACACACACACCTCCAAAGAACAAGTGAGAATCCCAACCCTCCTAGTTGTGACTAGGAGGGTATTTATTACAACATTACTAAGTTTAATTTAGCCTATTGTCTAGACTAGTCCTTGTATTTTAAATGCTATTGCAATTCCCACATATGAGAAAACTTTAAAGCTAACAATCTCTCCCTAAAGTGATGTCATATGGGAATTGCTTACAACGTTCCCTACAAGTAAAATGTAAACCATAAGCACAGAGAATGATCTTCAAACTTCATTACTTCGTTCAGCTTGCATGATCTTCTCAGCTGTCATTTCTTTACTTGCAGACGAACCATGTGAGCAAATCTAATTAGGGTTTAATTCAGAATACCCTGAGTGCTCTCCCCTAATTAGTACTCTCTCCCAAACTGACAGCCTTCCGTATGAGAAGTGCCCTGAGTGCCTTGAATCTGTTCTCTGTTCGGGGGAATAAAGTATCAACATCTTCATCTCACCAAATGCATCCCAGTTATTTTTCCCATGAGAGATCAGCCCGTACATTTCTTTCCCCTGCTGGTTACGATTTATTGGAATCAGCATACTGATGTGTACGTGAAATACAAACTGGAAGCCCTTTATCAGGAATCATATCAGCCCGTGAGAAGATGTCGATATACCCAATCTAACCTCCTGTATTAAAAACAACGGCTTCATGTAGTGACTACTGATGGAGAAAACCCACTATAACGAACTTGAGACTGAAGTAGAATAACCCAAACTTGTGTCTTAAACTTGCACTGTTGTATGACTAAGTACCTATACTGAGCACTGCAACGTAACTCCTTATAGCATAGGTCGTTTCATATACCCATCCATCCTTCCTTGACTGTATATGAACATCTCTTGAATTATCCACATCTTTGTGTGACACTGAGTACTACAACGTATCTCCTTTAAGTGATAGTTAACTAGGTCTTCGTCCGTCCACCCCTTGACCTATGAAAACTAGATAACCCAAGACTTAATCATCGAATGCTCTGTGAGCCGTTTAAGATCGAGCAAGGATCTCGAAGAATCATGCATCCAACCAACTGCTAAAAGGGACCAATTGCGAAAGGGACCAATTGCGAAAAAGTTCAACCAATTGCAAAAGAGTTCAACCAATTGCGAAAGGGTCAGATTTGCGATATCTTCAAGATACTAAGTACACGCACCCGTGACATTCCACTTCATCTTCAAATAAGTAACAACGAATCATCATCCTTGTAGTCACAGTTGATAACAATCAACAATCAATATATAGCCATTGTCATTTGATTGTGAATCTTGTTCAGGATCTTTTCGGCTATACGTGGTGATTTTGTAGGTGAGGTCCGATAATATCATTTGTGATTTTGGTGTGAAAAGCCATAAAATGAAATTCTAATGAGGCTGGAAAAATTTGAGTTTAAGAAATTTTTACGCCAAAAATTCCCCGAAAAATTCGAATTTTGGGCCAAAATTTTCACTCTTGTACCAGAATTTGAATCTCGCGTAAAAATGGACCGTTAAGTCTCCTGTGAAAATTAAATTTTACTCAACTTTTCCCGCCAAAGGTTGTCCGATATCTGGAATGTAGTGTCGTCCGATATCGCAATTGGTACAAAGATGTCGGACAAAGCTGAAGATTGAACTGCGATAAGTATCTGAGTTGCAAATGCGATAGGTTTGTTGATGCGTGGTTTTGCAACCTTACAACAGGTTTTACCTCTTGAGGGATCTCAAGAAGTTTGCAATCTCCACCAGGCAGTGTACCTGACCGATGTAGTATAGTGAAGTGGCAAGTACCGGGGGATTGATAGTTCTCTAGGGGAATAGTGTCGTTAGGATTGAAAAACTACTCTAATTGGTCTAAGGGTGAGGGAAGATTCTTTTTGTATTTTTTATATTTTATGAAAGCAAGTAAAATCTCGGGTTTGAAGGAGTGGGCGGAATTAGTTGCTAGTCAACTAACCCAAATAACTACAAATGAAAATAAAATAAAATAACTGAAAATGAAAAGGTCGTGGAACTTATATGGGGAGAAATGTGTTTACTTAGATTTCCTTACTCCCTAACTATCTTTTACCGGTTGATTAGTGTGTATTAATTGCGTGGATGACGGGTGTATTCCTTAATATCAATCGTGGGGTGGCGTACATACTTCCCCAACTCTACAAGCTCCTACTTCACTCCTATGTCGAGCCGGCTAAGAAGCTCCTAATATGGGATCACTAGAATTCGCTCATGCATTAAATACAACCAAATAAACCTAGTACGCATTGGTTCATGTTTCTTAAGACGTTCAAGCAAGTTACCGTATAGGAGGTTAGCCAGTTTTCTTAAGCTTAACATCGATAAACAATCATCCAATACAATTAATAACACACCAACAACTAGTAATTAATAGTTAGGTTTCATTAGATCTAAGCAAACACGAGATAAATCTAGCCTAGCATGTTAATCAAAAGACAAGAACAAGATATAATCAAACAACACATAGACATATTGAATGATTAAATGATTACTTATCCTCAATTAAACATGGGAGATCCAAGGGTATAAAACCCTTAAAAATGGCAGAGAATTCGTCTTAGGGTTTCTCCTCACAAAGTTGCACACTAATGACAAAAAATTGCAAAACTATATATAGAACTTAGTAGCTGACGGCGTCACGTTATAGATCTTGACGCCGTCACCTCGCCGTGTCTAGGGTTCCCGGATGGTCTTCCTGACGCCGTCCCTCTTTAATCCTCCAAAATCATCCCTGGCTTATCAAGGCTTGACTACCTTCTTGACGCCGTCCCCCTTTAATCTTCCAAAATTTCTCTGGCTTATCAAGGGCTGACGGCGTCACAATAGAGCTTGACGCCGTCACATGTACTTTCCAGCATATTTTTGAGACTTTGTCGTTTTCTTCACTTTTATGCTCCAAAAACGTCCAAAATGCTTCCTTTTCCAGATTTCTTCTCCAAAGTACCTAAAATGACAAAAGGAACGATTTAGGGCAATATTTGATCAAATAAATACGATTTAGGGCTTAAATGACCCTCTAAAAGCGGTACACTTTTCGCTTCATCAAATACCCTTACACTTGAGATTTGCTTGTCCTCAAGCAAATGCGCTTTTATTCTAATCAAAATACAAGTTAGGGGTCATTTAATGCTAATATAAAAGTAATTACAACAAATAGTCGTTCCACTTTAATCATAATAAGCACGGAGATTACAAACTAGCACCTCACAAGTAGTGTTTAGATACTCACATCTCTCAGGTGTCATCAAAATAAATCTCATAAATGAAAACGGATAATATCTCTCACTACCTGTCATAGCAAATAGATTACCATAGGCTTGGGAAAGGATCAAAAACCTTCTCCACTAGGCGTAAGCACCTAAGATAAACTATCAAAGAGGGCTTTTACATGGGTTATAACGTGAGGTGTAGGGATATGATAAACACGGATTTGTTGGATAAGGGATATTTTACTGGTGGCGAGTTAAAGATCTTGATTAATTACATGTACAATATGGCGTTGCTAAGCCAAGACTAGACTCGACTTAAGCTAAAAACAAAATAACAAAAACATAAAATAAACATAAAATGAAACGGGATGGTAGTCCGTATGTTTTTTCTACTTTTCTTTTTCTCATTTTTTTTGTATTTTTCTTGATTTTTTTTTCCTCATACACTCTTGCCCTACCATCCAAAATAATACATCATAGGGGCGTTGCATTCCCCTTACACTTGAACTTTTACATAACTTTACAAATAACTATTCTAATGACTCGAATTAAGATAATCGAAACACTTGGAGTACTTTTAAAATATTTAGCACATATGGGGGTAATAATGTTGTCCTTCCCCATTACTCCATTACACTAGTACTTTACCCATGAGTCCCAATCGTCCCAAAACAATATGTACAAGGATATGACTCGACTTAGCAACCATGTAATCAATTAGATAATTAACTTGGGTTTAAACAAATGTTGTCACAATAATGCACTAAAGATGAGTGCATACAAGGTAGGCTAAGGCGATTTGGGTGTACATTTAAGTGGGGTGTAACAAATTCTTCCTTTAAGTAAAATGCTTAAAGGTTGAAACGAAAAGATAGGCTCTGAGGGGTGTACTAGGGGTATCGTGTATCAAAAATGGGTACAACGCAAAGGGTGTGGGAGAATTACTTGACCAATGTAGCCAAAGTAATTATAACAAAAACACAGGTGTAAAACAATGGGTTAATCCTAATGCCTCTTATCATGTAGTAAATCTAACTACACGAATGTAGTCTCACTTGTGGCCTCTGAATGGTCCTAACGCAAGTTCTAGAATCTAAGTGCTACCGGTACACACATCATAGCATAAATGCTTTTCCTACCAATTCTAGGGGCGAACCTCACATATTTGGGGGTGGAAAATTTTTTAGTGGTACGGTTTTGTGCTAGTCATATAACTCCTATCCATGAGACGCTCATTAAGATCAAAGTTTCACTCCTATATGTTGTAAAAAAATTTAAATTTGGCACTAAAATTGCCCTAACAGGTATTTATCTCAGTTTTATTACACATCTACCATTAAACAAACAAAAATCAAGCGTAATAGCATTCTCTAAAGTATCGTACTTTACCCCCCCTTACACTTAAGATGAACATTGTCCCCCATGTTCAAATAACAAGATGTAAAAGTAAATAAGGTAAAAGAATGAAATCAAATACTCCCCTGATTTGTTTGGTGGATAAAGAGGTAACATGGTTAGATCTTCTTCCAAGAGAATGTAGAAGCTCCAAGACTAAAGCATCGCCAAAAGCTTGATTCCACATACATCTCCTTGTCCAAAATAACATGTTAAACCTGAGAAAACAAACACGAAAACCTGCATAACATCGGCGGGATAAATTCTATATAAGGATATAATGCTTGTGGAATGATAATTTTGCAGATTCCTGGAGTTTATAAGTTAGAGATTTAATAAAAACTTTTTATGAAAACAAAACTTTCAAAAATTTCAGAAAATTAAAACCTGACGCCGTCAGAAATGATCTGACAGAATTCTCATGTTAAGTTTCCGGAAAATTTCTGGAAAAACCTATACCTTACTTCCTGGAAATCCTGCAAAACATCATTATGACTCGATACAAGCATTTGACTCAAACAAATACTAATATGTATGTTAATTTAATATTGTTATGATTCATGTTCATTTGTTCTAATAAACCGATTTGGATTTCCCTTACACTTAACTTTTGCAAAATACCTTTATATGTAGTTAAGACGAAGTTAAAAATAAGATAAAGCATTTTCACAATTTAGTTTTGAACATGAATCAATAATAATAAAAATTAAACATACATACGGAAGCAAATGAAATCAAACAAACAAATAAATAAACACACAAAGCAAATAAAGCTTGGGTTGCCTCCCAAGAAGCGCTTTTCTTTATTAACGAGTCTTGTAGCTAGCCTCAAAGTCACGTACATTACGTGATTCCATCATTCATAATGACGTATCCCTGATAGATATAATCCTTGTTATCAGGGTGGTGGTGTCTCAATCGCTTGACATTCGCAGTCACTTCACCTCCTCCCTTGCTGGTCAAGCTTACTACCCCATCTTGGTGTAGATTTTTAATTGTGAATGGTCCGTACCACCAGGGACTTGGTTCATCGGTAGGTGCTTTTGTTTCTGAATTCCTTAGGAGCACTGAGTCTCCTTTTGTAAATTCAACGGGGTTATTGGTCTGCTCATTAGCCTCAATATACTCGTTATTTCCACCCTTACAGTTTCTAATCTCATTTTCATTGTAATTCTTAATCCTTGCCTCCCATGCAAGGATTTTCTCTCGAACATTGCCACGGATTATATTGGGGTTCGCCTCCATCTTCTTTTGTAGAGCAACATCTCGTATATGTCGTGGGATCGTTGGGAAGTTTATTGTTTTCTTCCCCTTCTTCATTTGGATGGTACTATTTTCGTAATCGATTTGTGCCCTAGTGGTAACGAGAAAGGGTGCCCCAAGGATTATTGGCATATTCATATCATTTCTTTCAATAATCATGAAGTCGACCGGATACAGGAATCCGACAACGTTGACCAACACATCTTCTGCAATTCCTAACGGGTACTCATAAGAATGTTTTGCAAAGGAGAGTTTAGTACGGGTGATGGATGGCAGTTCGTCGGTTAACTGGACATAAACGGATAAAGGCATCAAATTTACGTCGGAACCTTGGTCAGCTACCGCATCCAGATACTTGAGTTTTCCAATGCTGCATGGTATTTCGAAGACCCCGTAGAATTCCTGCTTTTCCACTAACTTTTGTCTTATGAGGCTCTCATACAATTGCCCTCCGGGTAATGTGTCAGATTCATCATCCGGTTCCATCCTCTTGGACTCCTTGTTGGGTAGATGAGTACGTCGATAGTTTCTCACCCAATCATTTATGGTCTCCTTGTTTATTTCGTGCTTTAAGTAATGCCTCACTTGTTGTGACTTTGGCGGTTCTACCAATTGGCGCTCCTCAGAGGGCGCCTCCTTTTCCATGTCAGAATCGCATTTGTAGGCATTGGCGTTTCCGTCATTAAGTGTGACGAGATCAATTTTGTTAACTTCCATAGTTATCAACTTCCCTCTTCCATCATTTTCGCCCTCTTGGATAACGGAGATGGCATTAACACATTTAGTGTTGGGAACTTCAACGTCTTTTCGCACTAACACATTTTCAGGAGCTTTTGTTTTTGTGTATTCTTTTAAAAGGCCCATCATCTCAGCCATCTTCTCTTCCATCTCCTCCTTTTGTCTGTAGATAGGTTCCTCAAATTTTGCCAACCGTTCGAAGTGTTTTGACATGTATTCTCTCATTCGAGCTTCGAATGTTGGACTAAGTTCCTGAGGTGGTGAGTTGGGTTGAGCGCGCTTATGGAAGGGTTTAGTATTTTCCCTTCGGGGTGATTCGGACAATGGTATTTGCTTAATGCTTGAGACCAAGTTAACTGTTGCTTTTTGTGGACTTAAGGGTCTCTTTTGCTTTTCCATAAGATATGCAACCCTCTTCTCAAGTTCACTAACGCTTTCCTCGGTGATTTGATTGGCTTTATCGGGCGATGAATATGTCTTGACCGCCGAGCGTGCGTCGTGAGAAACTTGCCACAATTCATCATCGTCGGATGCAAGCTCATCAATGATTTCCCATGATTCCTCGGCGCTTCTGTCACGCAATCTGCCTCCGGCGGCTCGATCGATGGCACGCTTGGTGTGGTAATCAACATGGTCATAGAAGATTTGGATTTGAAGCCAGAGATCTATGCCATGATGAGGGACTTTTTGGAGTAAGTCCTTGAATCGAATCCATGCCCCATACAGGGTTTCGCCTCGACGTTGTTCGAACATCAAGATATCCTTCCTTAACTTGGTAGTTCTTCCTGGTGGGAAAAACTGAGCAAGGAAACGAGTGGTGAGATCATCCCAAGAGGTGATGGATCCTGCGGGTAGACGCTCTAGCCATTGACTAGCTTGGTCCCGCAGAGAGAATTGAAAGAGACGCAGTCGGGTCGTCTCTCGAGTGGCAACATCAAGGTCTATGGAATCAACGATTTTGAGAAAGTCCTTGAGATGTTGATTAGGATCTTCGGAACGAAGTCCATGGAATGCGCATCCGCTTTGCACCAACCGGATGGTGTCGGATCGCAAGGGAGTGACATTGGCTCCTTGAGTGAGCTCAATGGTGTTTCGATAGCCATGGTGGCTAGGACGGGAGTAGTCTCCTAAGGTACGGGCTCTAGGAGGTGGGTGTTGTTGTGGTGGTGGGTTGTTGGGATCGAGGATATTACCACCTTCCATGATGTCGGATGGTAATGGTTACGAACAAAGAAACGAAGAAAAAAGATAGACTAAAGAAAACCTAGAAAAATAAAATAAAAATCTCACTAGAAAGGAATCTAGTGAGTAGACCTAATAAAATAAAAATTCAACCTAAACAATAACTATTCCCCGGCAGCGGCGCCAAAAACTTGATGCGTGGTTTTGCGACCTTACAACAGGTTTTACCTCTTGAGGGATCTCAAGAGGCTTGCAATCCCCACCAGGCAGTGTACTTGACCGATGTAGTATAGTGAAGTGGCAAGTACCGGGGGATTGATCGTTCTCTAGGGGAATAGTGTCGTTAGGATTGAAAAACTACTCTAATAGGTCTAAGGGTGAGGGAAGATTCTTTTTGTATTTTTTATATTTTATGAAAGCAAGTAAAATCTCGGGTTTGAAGGAGTGGGCGGAATTAGTTGCTAGTCAACTAACCCAAATAACTACAAATGCAAATAAAATAAAATAACTGAAAATGAAAAGGTCGTGGAACTTATATGGGGAGAAATGTGTTTACTTAGATTTCCTTACTCCCTAACTATCTTTTACCGGTTGATTAGTGTGTATTAATTGCGTGGATGACGGGTGTATTCCTTAATATCAATCGTGGGGTGGCGTACGTACTTCCCCAACTCTACAAGCTCCTACTTCACTCCTATGTCGAGCCGGCTAAGAAGCTCCTAACATGGGATCACTAGAATTCACTCATGCATTAAATACAACCAAATAAACCTAGTACGCATTGGTTCATGTTTCTTAAGATGTTCAAGCAAGTTACCGTATAGGAGGTTAGCCAGTTTTCTTAAGCCTAACATCGATAAACAATCATCCAATACAATTAATAACACACCAACAACTAATAATCAATAGTTAGGTTTCATTAGATCTAAGCAAACACAAGATAAATCTAGCCTAGCATGTTAATTAAAAGACAAGAACAAGATATAATCAAACAACACATAGACATATTGATTGATTAAATGAATACTTATCTTCAATTAAACATGGGAGATCCAAGGGTATAAAACCCTTAAAAATGGCAGAAATTCGTCTTAGGGTTTCTCCTCACAAAGTTGCACACTAATGACAAAAAAATTGCAAAACTATATATAGAACTTAGTGGCTGACGGCGTCACGTTATAGATCTTGACGCCGTCACCTCGCCGTGTCTAGGGTTCCCGGATGGTCTTCCTGACGCCGTCCCTCTTTAATCCTCCAAAATCATCCCTGGCTTATCAAGGCTTGACGACCTTCTTGATGCCGTCCCCCTTTAATCTTCCAAAATTTCTCTGGCTTATCAAGGGCGGACGGCGTCACAATAGAGCTTGACGCCGTCACATGTACTTTCCAGCATATTTTTGAGACTTTGTCGTTTTCTTCACTTTTATGCTCCAAAAACGTCCAAAATGCTTCCTTTTCCAGATTTCTTCTCCAAAGTACCTAAAATGACAAAAGGAACGATTTAGGGCAATATTTGATCAAATAAATACGATTTAGGGCTTAAATGACCCCCTAAAAGCGGTACACTTTTCGCTTCATCATTTGTCTGAGTTCGAACTGCGATATGTCAACTGCGATAGGTTTGTCGCAGCTCCAATTGCGATAACTTCTTAGCAGACCCCAATTGCGATAGAGATTTTCAGACCTCAATTGCAATAAAACTTATCAAATGCGATAAAACGCTGGCTGCTATGCAATTGCGATAAAACGCAGATTTCCCAACTTCTTTGACTTTTAGTATCACTTGCCCACTTGACCTTATCTTGCAAGATATTATCACTGACAACTTTCACCCACTGCTACCAACTTGGACCTATAATTCACACCTTTCACCCACTTGTTCCAATTATAATATTCACAAACAAATCTTATACAAGATTTTTTATGAACTTCGATCTATGAACCAAGAACAAACACAAAAGTTTGATCTTCCAAGCCAAGATATGAGTGAAGAACGAGTGAACTTTCACAGCCAAGTCGATTAGAACACAAAACAAATACAACCTTTGACATAATATTTGTGTACGATTGCAAGAAAAACAAAAAGGGTCACGTTTTTATTAACAAAAAACGCACCTTTTTGTTACTGTGAAACATAATCCGAACACAAACAAGATAATACACACCAAAAATCACATTTGTTACCTTAAAAACACCACGTTTCACCCAGGTTTGCTCATGATACCAATTGTAGAAGCCAAGATTCACGTTTGGGAGGTTGGGGAAACTCGTGATAAAGTTTAAACATGATATTATTAATAGATTGGCGGAGGTGTATATGTATTCTAGAGAGAGAAGTCTAGAACACACATACACCTCCAAAGAACAAATGAGAATCCCAACCCTCCTACACAACTAGGAGGGGTATTTATACAAAGATATCTTTGCCCTAATGGCAAGACTAGTCCTCGTATTTACTAACAATGCAAATCCCGACATATGACAAAACTTTAAAGCTAACATAGATCAAGGCAAGAACGACCAAAAGACGACTCTTTGAAGATCACATAGCATGAAGGAACAAGAACAAAGACTATTATGCAACGAAACACAAAGCACAAGGAAATAAAGACAAAAGACCACATCACTCCAAGCATCATTTGAATGACCATCCCTTAGGGGGAGATTGTTAGGATTTATAAAAGTGATGGTCATCGTTGTCGTAATATTTGTATTTAAATGTGTCGTTGTTAGTGTTAGTTAATTTAATTAATGGACTTGGTCTTAAGATTGTTAGTTAAATGTTATATTCATGTGATCCATGTATAAGCCCATCTCAAGCCCAAGCCCACCCAAGTTTAGATAGCATAAAACACCACCTAATCCTCATTTTTGAATGGGTGGTGGTCCTGGTGTTTTAGCTGTGAAAGAAAAAAGGTCCTCAAAAGTGCTCTCAAGGTTTAGTCATTCCTAGGTTTGTATCAAGAATAAGTGTGTGATTTATTAAGCTAATATTACATGTTCCACTCTTCTTCTTTGATCTCTCCTAGTGATTGTTGTGTTGGTTAGGATAGATTTTATGCAATAACAAGGTGGATGTTGAAGGTTGTCGAAGGTTGCCTTTTTTTTTTTTTTTTTTTTTTTTTTTTTTTTTTTGTGTGTGTGTGTGTGTGTGTGTGTGTGTTTTGGTAAAGTGTGAGAGAGAAAAGGTTGGGTTGAATTATTTAGCAAAATTGGCACGAAATGTCGTGCCATATTGCTTCCTTTTATTTTATTTTATTTTATTTTTTTTCTTTTGGCGGGTTCTTTTAATTTTCGGGAAATATTTTGGTGGTAAAATATGGCACGACGTTGTCGTGCCATATTGCTGCCTGTATTTTTTTAAATTCTTTTCCCTTTATCTTATGTGTATAAAAATGATTTAAATTATTTAATTAATATTAAATAAATTAAAAATAATTTAAATTTGTTATAAATTATTTAAATAAATTAAAAATGATTTAAATTAATTATAAATGAATACATTAAAAATGATTTAAATTAGTTCATAATAGTCGAGATCACGGCTATCATTTGTTTCTCAGTCCGATCAACATCCATTTCATCAATATTCAAATCTAAAACGTCTTTAAATACAGGTTTAGAACCGTTATACATGAGATGTTAAACAAACGAATGAACCATTATACAAAAGATGAGCAACGACATCAACAACGCACATATGGTTAACTATGGGCCAAGTGTTAACCACAATGTCTCACGAGATGTTTAACGAACGGGACACGGGGTATACGCAATACACTAAAGGATAATAAAACTTATCATTTCATATATATTCTCCTTATCTAATCTTATCCCCTCCAATAATGAATGTATGATGTTTGTTATGGTATATGTCGTGTGTTGTTTCGTTTGAGTTGTTTCGTTTGCTTGTCGAGTTGTTTCGTTTGCTTGTCAAGTTGTTTCGTTTGCGTGTTTTAAATAAAATGTTTGCCTTCGTGTTTGTTAATTATGATATTGTTCCTTCAAATAAGCTCATAAACCCAAACACCCTTTTGGTGCAGAAATAAGCAATCCCAAACAACCCTGTTTGGATAGCATAAACCAAATGACCCTTGTGGGCTGCTGTTAACCAAACAGCATAAACTAAAAGGAGCATTGAAAAGTGTTCAGTGCATAAACCAAACGGCCCTGTTTGGACAACAACATTTTATTAAACAAACAACAACAACAACAACAACAACATTACATATGAAGATTGTCCATGTCACCTAACAGCTCATGGAGTATTGCAGCCGACTGACATGCGTGGTCAGGGTCGTCTTGATTCGTTGCCATTTCAAGTCTTGCCTCCAGCATCCTTACTCTTGTCTCTAGCACCTGCTTTTGTGCCTCCAGCATGTTTATCCTAAGATCTTTTTCATTACAGTTTGAGCACCCTGTTGGTGCAGATCCAGAACCGTGAGATGTTGAAGCAGAAGAGGTTACTCGTAACTGCTCATCAAAATCATTTATTGTACAACCGTATCATCTCGGCTCATTCGTTAAACATCTCGTGTACAATCGTATCATCTCGGCTCATTCGTTAAACATCTCGTGTACAACCATATCATCTCATGTTTTGGTGGGAAGTTTGATATCAATGATCAACAACAAAGTTCCAGCTTATCTTGTTCTAGTTTAAAAGATGCAATTCCTAACTATGGGCCAAGTGTTATACACGAGATGTTTAACGAATATAGAGCTCTATACAATGCTAACGACGTCAACAACGCACATCAGATGCAATTCCTAACTATGGGCCAAGTGTTAACCACAATGTCTCACCAGATGTTTAACGAATAAGCCGAGATGACTATAGAGCTCTATACGATGCTAATGGTCTATACAAAGTAATCTATGGTCTAAATCTCATCCACCCTTGAATTGTTATGGCATAGTACACATTCATAAGAAGGTGAGGGCCTCATACTTATCTCAATGTTGAAAGCAACCCTAGAACCAATCACATGGACTTTGAATGTATTTGTCGACTACAACTTTCAAGAAATTGTAGCAGGTAATACTCTCTCGTCCTAAAATTAGCTGTAACGTCAACGCCATGTGAACCATGGACATGTAGTTACTCAACGCCAAATGCAATTAGTAAGAAGTCGAGTGACTTGTCTCATGAAGAAATAGAGCATGAGTTGCGTAAACAACTTTTTTCTTCATAAATGAACAGGTGCATTCTCTGTCTCAACACATTTAATGTACGAGATATGGTTGTACACGAGATGTTAAACGAATGAGCCGAGATGATATGGTTATACACGAGATGTTCAACAACAAAGTTCCAGCTTAACTTGTTCTAGTTTGAAAGATGCAATTCCTAACTATGGGTCAAGTGTTAACCACAATGTCTCACCAGGCGTAAAGCAGTTTATTAACTCGCCTGTTTCGTTTAACGAATGAGCCGAGTTGTTTTGATTGATCTGTTTCGTTTGCTTGTCAAGTTGTTTCGTTTAACGAATGAGCCGAGATGATATGGTTATACACGAGATGTTAAACGAATGAGCCGAGCAATTATGGAACTCGTGCTCAACAACAAAGTTCCAGCTTATCTTGTTCTAGTTTGAAAGATGCAATTCCTAACTATGGGCCAAGTGTTAACCACAATGTCTCACCAGGCGTAAAGCAGTTTATTAACTCGCCTGTTTCGTTTATTTTTTCTATATCGAAGCCGTAAATACGATCATATTGATTACGTTTTAACATCAAAATTATTTTTGATAAATAGCAAAGTATTGATTTTGTAAATTTTTTAATTTATGTAATTTTTAAAATTAATTTTTACACTAACATATAAATTTAAAGCAAATAAAAATTGCTTTAAAAAGTTTTTTAATATTAATTTTACACTCTGCTTTTAATTTTTTTTAATATTAATTATAAAATAAAAATTGATTTAAAAAGTTTTTAAATAAAAAATAATAATACACGCAGTTTGGGTCGACATTGTCGACCCAAACTGCTTTTTAAAAATGTTTTAATATTTATTTTAAAAAAAAAACGGATTTAAAAAGTTTTTAAATAAAAAAAAATAATACACACAGTTTGGGTCGAAATTGTCGACCCATTCTGCTTTTAAATTTTTTTTAATATTAATTTTAAAATAAAATTTAATTTAAAAAGTTTTTAAATAAAAAAAATAATGCACGCAGTTTGGGTCGACATTGTCGACCCTTTCTGCTTTTAATATTAATTTTAAATTAAAAATTGATTTAAAAAGTTTTTAAATAAAATAATAATAATACACGCATTTTGGGTCGACATAGTCGACCCAAACTGCTTTAAAAAATGTTTTAATATTGGTTTTAAAACAAAAACGGATTTAAAAAGTTTTTAAATTAAAAAAAAAATACAAGCAGAATGGGTCGACAATGTCGACCCATTCTGCTTTGAATTTTTTTTTTAATATTAATTTTAAAATAAAAATTGATTTAAAAAGTTTATAAATTAAAAATTAATAATACACACAGTTTGGGTCGACATTGTCGACTCAAACTGCTCAAATTTTCAAATCTCTTTGACTGCCTTTTTAGTTGAAAAAAGAGTGGGGCATAGCCAATATTTGGGTCGACAATGTCAACCAAAATATTTTGCATGTCCCAAACAGAAGCTTTTGGTGTAGTGTATATGCCCGCACACTCCTACATTGTGTCTTTCCATGAACATTCACCCTCAAAAATGGTCCATGGTCACAACTATCCTATGCTAAGTAATCACATTACTATTTTAAACAACATATGTGATTTTATAAAACATACTCCTACATTTTATAATATAACCTATTTTGCAAAATTAAAAATATATACTGCTATTCTATACATAGTCACTAAACACGATTACTGACATTTTATTTGTGTCAGTAAACCTCTATAAACAAGTCTTTTACTCAAGATCCCAAACACAACATTCCAATATGTGACTTCTAAATTAAAATTACATTGTTAACTAGTTAGTTAAGGCTGGCCGTGCTCACCATACAAAGTGTTTGATTTATGCCAGCTTGCTTATGCAGTTTCTATCAAACTAACTATGTACGGTGTCATGCACTCCATCCAGAAAAAACGTTAAAAGCAAAAAACGAAGTTGGCCAACTTTAAAAAGGAGAAACCATAATGATAATGGCACGTTATATATAAAAAATCCTTGCTTTACCATACCAAACCGAAAATTCAAACACTCAAACTAAAGTAATACCAAAACCAAATGATCACAATCACCAACTTTTACGATTTCGATTTCATGCATTTTATTTTTGAACTTTCATTCTAGTTGTGATCATTAGTATTTAGGAAACGATTGCTAACTCATAAACGTAACACCATTGTGACTCTCTGGGTAAAAGATTCACCTTTCATTATCCATGACAAGGACCTAAAAGGCTAGTAAAATGATATTTTGAAATGTCAAAACTCACAACAGTTTAATCTGCTACGAAGTAATTTAAATGATGCGTTCTTTATTTTAACAAAGTTTATGCCCTAAGTAATAAAGTCTTAATTAGTGTTAATATACTTAGATAAATGAAGCTTGAGATCTAAATAGTGTAATCATGATGGTAAGATGTAACACATGTGTAGTTAATTTATGTATCATACCACGTTAAATATAAATATTGTTATGTACATTGCTTATTTGCTTAGTTTTACTAATTTTATACATTAATTTAAATGGTTAACATTATAATTTAGTAAGAAAACTTGTTTCTGTAGGAAAAAAAGGTCACGCCTTGAAATTTTTTTTTGTGGGCAAAGGTATGCTGTGATAACATCAGATAGATTCTAAAACATCAGTTAGTATCTGATAACTTCTTCTTTAAGCATACGATCATATACTGATATAGAAAGGTTAACGGTATGAATGTTAAGTTTGGTATCAATTTGTATCAAAAGTGTGGGACAATTATATTTTTCATTTTGACCAACCTTTTCTTCCCATCATTACCTACCACACTCACAAATAAATAAGTTGCTGTTGTTGTGCCGATGGCTGCTCATACATGTAATAGTCGAAGTTGAAGAACTAATTTCCAAATAGGGAACCACTTGCACCGTAAGAATATATCACTAATGCGTGCTTGAGAAATAATCAGCGCAAGTTCGATTAACAAAAGGCTAACACATGTATATTTTATTTTGTTTACCATAAGTTTTAAACAATATGAATACTTAATATTGCTATGATTCAGCTTTAATCATCCCATGGTAACCATATGTAAAGCTTTTGCCATGGGCCAAATAAAACAAAGTCGAGTACAGGATGGTCGACTGGTTCTCGCAGTATCAAGGTGTTAAGGTATATATGTATCTTCTAGGGGGTTGAGGGATCAAGTTCACTTGAGATGTACATACGTATTCAGAAATACGTATATATCTATGTACATGGTTTAGAGTGTATGCATCTTTGTTATTCAAAAAGATAATTCCCTTGTAACTCTAGACATTAGACAATCGCGAATCAAGTTCACGTCAACATCAATTTTTAAACATAAATGACATATTCTAACCCCGTTTTTGTGTTTATCTTAGCCAACTTACAGCCTTTACGAAAAGATGAAGCCTATATGACATATATAAGTGCATAAACTATTAGCCCGTGATATATTTAAATAACTATTCAAGATTTCTTTAGGAAAGGAAAACCTAGATTAAAGAAAAGTAATAAACACATGTAACATATTTGTTATAGTATGTTTTTAACATGCAAAACGCTTCCAGTTGGCCAACTTTCTTTTTTATAGTAGTCCACACACTGCTTTATAAAGTGGCTTTCGTTTTATTTTTTCTTTGCTGGCATATTTTATTTTCTTCCTATAAATACCACTCCCTACCTCTTCATTTGAACATCAAAAACTTCCCTATTTCATACACAAACACACATACTTATAAACCCTATAGAGAGAATGGAGCAAAATTTACCTATAATCACCAAAAAGGTATGGAACTTGATGCGTGTGATGTTCTTCATGTTAAAGAAAGGAATTTCCAAAGCAAAAATCATGGCTGATCTTTACATGATGATCAAACGAGGCAAGATCGCTGGAAAGCCCACCTCATCGTCCTACGAATTCAGCTGCAACAGCACCCCTCCTTACCCACTCTCTATATTTTCCTCCTACTGCAAGAAAAACAAAAACAAACGCCAACATCTTACTAATTATAACCCACCACTGGCAGTAAACGATTGTGATGATATATTCATCAATTCTGCGGTTCTCAAGGCTCTCAATATGGTGACAAACACCTCACCAATGAGGATAACTGACTCACCTATGCCGGTAACTAGTGGTGGCGAAGATGGTCATGTGGACGAGGCTGCTGAGATGTACATAAGGAGGTTTTATAATGATTTAAGACGTGAAAACTAAATGAGGGACTTGAATGTCATTAGTGAACATGTAGGGGTTATATGAAACTAAACTTGATTTGGTTTAGTGATTTGTGTAACCCTAACAATTTTTGTAACTTATTATAATATTTTATACATAGAATGATTTTTTTTTAACAGTATAGTAATAGTATTATTAGTGACTTAGCAAGAAGCTGGGAACAATGAATTACGAAGCAGATTTCACTACTATAAAAAAGGGCATAGAGCCCGGTTAAAAAGGTGCAAAGAGCCCGGTTTTGCATGAGGGCACAAAGGGGGAGTGACTCTATGCGAAAAGCATATAGAGCAAGGTTTCAAAAACGGGCTCTATTATAAGTTATAGAGCCCGGTTTGCTATCAAGGAACATGGCTCTATGTGAAAAAATAATAATAATAATAATAATAATTAAAAAAAAAAAAAAAAATCCAACCATGAAATCCAATTCTTATTGGCCAAGTGAACATTGTATTGATTTAGATAAGAAAAGATTCACTGATATTACAACTTACTTTCTATTGATACATTGAGATTAATCTTATAACTACTCTTGCAAACAACACATTTCAAAAAGCTACAAGCTACCTTAATTGACTACTTGTAACAGTCACAAGTACTTAAGTATAACTTTGGAGCAAACGTAGCACCTGCACTTTAGCAAATGTCAGAAATGGCTCTCTACACATCTTCAGCTTTCACTTCACAACTACAATCTTCAACTTCCGTTTCCAATCTCAACAACTCAGAGACATCAGTGTGCTCCAAGAGAGAGTGGGTGGAAAGCAAATTGTTGTATGGCTCCACAACAGAGGTCAAACCTGAGGTGAAGGATCCACAAATTTGCAGAAACGTAGAAATTCATTCTATATTTCTATTAGTAACAGAAATGTGAGTATTGAACAGACTCGTGCAACAGGATCTGAAAAGTGTTAAAGGCTCTACAACTTCAATTTTATTGAGAAATAAATATATAGGAATACTTACCTTTATTAATTTTTCAAATGATACTAACTAGTGTACATGTAATTCGTATCAGAAATACCTCTTGACCATTATGGATGTGGAGCCATTTAAAAATATTTGGTTAGCGATGCTTCTTCTTTGTCCAGTGCACATTATCACGTAATTGACAATTTCCAACCCTTGGTACTTGATGGCAATGTAATGGACCAAGAACACATTCAGGAGATCGGGGAAACTCGTGATAAAGTTTAAACATGGCATTATTAATAGATTGGCGGAGGTGTATGTGTTTTCTAGAGAGAGAAGTCTAGAACACACACACCCCTCCAAAGAACAAGTGAGAATCCCAACCCTCCTAGTTGTGACTAGGAGGGTATTTATTACAACATTACAAAGTCTAATTTAGCCTATTGTCTAGACTAGTCCTTGTATTTTAAATGCTATTGCAATTCCCACATATGACAAAACTTTAAAGCTAACAATCTCTCCCCAAAGTGATGTCATATGGGAATTGCTTACAACGTTCCCTACAAGTAAAATGTAAACCATAAGCACAGAGAATGATCTTCAAACTTCATTACTTCGTTCAGCTTGCATGATCTTCTCAGCTGTCATTTCTTTACTTGCAGACGAACCATGTGAGCAAATCTAATTAGGGTTTAATTCAGAATACCCTGAGTGCTCTCCCCTAATTAGTGCTCTCCCCCAAACTGACAGCCTTCCTTATGAGAAGTGCCCTGAGTGCCTTGAATCTGTTCTCTGTTCGGGGGAATAAAGTATCAACATCTTCATCTCACCAAATGCATCCCAGTTATTTTTCCCATGAGAGATCAGCCCGTACATTTCTCTCCCCTGCTGGTTACGATTTATCGGAATCAGCATACTGATGTATACGTGAAATACAAACTGGAAGCCCTTTATCAGGAATCATATCAGCCCGTGAGAAGATGTCGATAAACCCACTCTAACCTCCTGTATCAAAAACAACGGCTTCATCTAGTGACTAATGATGCAGAAAACCCACTATAACGAACTTGAGACTGAAGTAGAATAACCCAAACTTGTGACTTAAACTTGCACTGTTGTATGACTAAGTACCTATACTGAGCACTACAACGTAACTCCTTAAAGCATAGGTCGTTTCATATACCCATCCATCCTTCCTTAACTGTATATGAACCTCTCTTGAATTATCCACATTTTTTGTGACACTGAGTACTACAACGTATCTCCTTTGAGTGATAGTTAACTAGGTCTTCGTCCGTCCACCCCTTGACCTATGAGAACTAGATAATCCAAGACTTAATCATCGAGTGCTCTGAGAGCAGTTTAAGATCGAGCAAGGATCTCGAAGAATCATGCAACCAACCAACCTCGATATCTTCAAGATACTAAGTACACGCACCCGTGATATTCCACTTCAACTTCAACTAAGTAATCACGAATCATCCTTATAGTCACAACTGATAATTTAGCCATTGTCATTTGATTGTGAATCTTGATCAGGATCTTTTCGGCTATACGTGGTGATTTTGAAGGTGCAGTCCGATAATTTCATTTGTGATTTTGGTGTGAAATATGCCATAAAATGACATTCTAATGATGCTGGAAAAATTTGAGTTTAAGAAATTTTTACGCCAAAAATTCCCGAAAAATTCGAATTTTGGCCAAAAAATTTGAATTTTGGGCCAAAATTTTCACTCTTGTACCAGAATTTGAATCTCGCGTAAAAATGGACCGTTAAGTCTCTCCTCCGAATTAAATTGCGAAATGAAGGATCAATTGCGAAAGGAAGGTCTAATTGCGAAAGGAGCTTGATTTGCGAAATCTGCTGGAATTGCGAAAGTTGGTGAATTGCGAAAGATGGAACCATTTGCGAAACCTAGCCTAATTCCGAAAGAAATTTCGAAACCAATTGCGAAATCAATTCCGAAACCAATTGCGAGAACCTGTTGTAATTGCGAAATGAATTCCGAAAGCAATTTCGAAAATGGAACCTATCGCAATCTTATACAAGAATGCGATTTTTCTGATTTGCGAGAAGCATGGGAATTGCGAAGGTTGCTGCAATTTCGAAAGTGTTAGCAATTGCGAGACACTTGCCCACTTGGCAGTTCACTTGCTCTTTGTCCTTTTGTTTCTTGCCCATGCTTTGTCAGTCTTATCCACTGACAACTTACACCAACTTGTCAACTTGATTCAATAATTCTTTTGGAAAGAATTATACGCCAAAGAAAATGAATAAAATATTCACAAACAAATCTTGCTCAATCCTTTGTGATTTTAGTCGATCTAGCAACTTAGAACACAAAGTAAATCCAACCTTTAAACACAAGATTTGTGAGATAAACTAGCAAATCAACACAAACCAACCCATTAAATCACAAACAACTACAACCTTGAACCTTTATTTGTGCGTACGATTCCAAGAACCACAAACAGTCCACGTTTTTAAGAGATAAAAACGCAACAGTTGGCATTTTTGGAACAAGAACACATTCAGGAGGTCGGGGAAACTCGTGATAAAGATTAAACATGATATTATTAATAGATTGGCGGAGGTGTATGTGTTTTCTAGAGAGAGAAGTCTAGAACACACACAAACCTCCAAAGAACAAGTGAGAATCCCAACCCTCCTAGTTGTGACTAGGAGGGTATTTATTACACCATTACAAAGTCTAATTTAGCCTATTGTCTAAACTAGTCCTTGTACTTTAAATGCTATTGCAATTCCCACATATGACAAAACTTTAAGGCTAACAGGCAACCTACGACATATAACATATATCGAACATTAATCAACCATTTTTACCCATCCATCAATAAACAAAGTACTGATTAAATTGTCTTAATATTAAAAATAAAGATTTGTATTAGTGTCATATAATTTAAAATCCCATACAGAGCTTAAAATCAATTAATTTCAACATTAATGAGATATATTAAAAACATATACAGAGCTTAAAAACATTTAATTTCAACATTAATGAGATATATTAAAAACATGGCTTTAACTTCTTTAACATAAAACCCGATTTTGTAAGAAGAAAACATGGCTCTATACGAGAAATAGAGCCCGGTTTTGTGGAAGGAAACATGGCTCTAACGTTTTTCACAATAAAGCCCGGTTTTTAATAAAAAAACATGGCTTTATACCCATTTCCAAAACATGGGATCCCTTTAGGGTCCGTTTTTCAGTAAAACCGGGCTCTATTTCACAATTTGTGGTAGTGTTTTGAAGGTTTTCGAACTTATTCTAATTAAAAAAAAAATTATGTCTAACTGATATCAAGTTGAAGGAGAATAGTATGACGTCATTGATAAATAAATATCATTTTTATTTAATTTGCTGGACGTTTTATGATGATCGAGGATTAGTCTCTGTTGTAGATAAACTTTGTATCATTTGCATATGAAGAATAATATTGGAAAAGAATGTTCATAGTTAGTTTTTAAGTACTCGGGAACCACAGTCGAGCAAAAAATTTAGGGATAATTGTCTAAAAATATATCCAACTTGTTACTTTTTCTTTTTGCATGTACTCAATTTTTAATATTCTTATTTTAAAGCATGGAACTTTTAATAATTCTTATTGTATGTGCCATTTTTTTTAATATTTTTATCATATGTATCATTAGTGTTAAGTGTTGTATTTGTTAAGAATTAACTACATTTTTTGTTCTTGTGGTTTGTCGAGTGTAACATTTTTAGTCCATTAGTTTCGTTTCCAATACAATCTCAGTTAGTCCGGAATACATAATCACTGCCCACCACCACCATCCACCACCACTTACCACCACCACGTACCACCGCCACCCACTGCCACCACCGCCCGCCACCACCACCACCAGCACCAATCACCACGGCCACCCACTGCCACTACCGCCACCCACCACCACCACCTACCACCACCACCCAACACCACCGCCCCCACGCACCACCGCCACCCACCGCCACGCACCACCACCACCACTCACCACCGTCACCCACCGCTACTACCATCTACCACCGCCACTCACCACCACCATCCCCCACCACCACCATCTACTACCACCACTTACCACCACCACCACTCACCACTGCCACCAACCACTCACCGCCAGTAGTGGTGGTAGTGGCAGTGGGTGGCAGTGGGTGGCGGTGGTGAGTGGTGGTGGTGATTGGTCTTGGTGGTAGGTGGTGGTGTGGACGGTGATGGTCGGGGGTGGCGGTGAGTGGTGGTGGTGGGTGGCGGTGGTGGTGGCAGTTGGTGGTGGTGGTAAGTGGTAGTGGTGATTAGTGGTCGTGGTGGTGGTGGTGGTGGGTGGTGTGCTATGTAGCACTGGGACGGGACCGTGGTACGGGTATGGGGAACGGCAAAACTCAAAAATCGTAGATACGGGTACGGTAATAAAAAATATAAAAAAATAAAAATATATTAAATAAATTCCAAAATACTATTGATGTAAAGTGCAAACTCAAAAAAAAACTACATCTTTCAAAGTAATTAATTATCAATAATCAAATCGTTTTCAAAATCTGATTCATGTAACGAGAGATCAGCAACCTCTAAAAACCCTACATCTTCCATAGAATCAAAATCATCTCCACCCACATCCCACATCTTTAACAAGTGTATCAAACTATCAATTAACCCAACACAATTAGCTGCAATAAAAAACTCCAAAACCCACTAAAGTCAAACCAAAAAACCTGTCTCACTTGTAAAAAAATCACCGCCTTGCCTTCCATCCATTATTGCCGCTCTCTCAAACCAAACAGCCGAATATCCCATTTGACTCCATCCATACATCCAAAATCCACCCGCCACGTGGCACCAACAAGTGGACCCCACGCACCGAACAACACATCTCTTCTTTTTCCATCTCTTTTTATTATTAGAAAAAATTACACGGATGGTCCTTGTGGTTTACATGAATTTCAGGTTTGGGAGCTATTTCATTTTAATTACGCCACAGATACCTATTTTGAGAAACGTTGCACGCGTTTGGTCCCTAAGTTGGACGGACGTTATCTTTGACCGTTAAGTGTATAAATATTATTTGCCCGTTAGTCCCTCCGTTAGTATTTTTTGCACCGTTAGTCCTCAAATACAAATACTCCCAGTTCACCACCACCATCATTCAGTTCAAAGGTCTAAAAAAAACCCACCACCACAAATCAATATCTAGGAAAAACCCACCACCACAAATCCTTGAGTTATAAATTGTTTGATATTGATTTTGGCTCGGTGCTAGCTACTAAAGAGAATTGGTTGATATTGATTTTGGCTCGATTTGTGGAAAATATTTATAGGAAAAACCCACCAGTTTTATACTGATTTTGTGTTACTAAAGAAATATTTTCCTATAACACGGTTGCTAGCACCGAATATCAACATCAACCAATTCTCTTTAGTAGCTAGCACCGAGCCAAAATCAATATCAACTGAGACAAAATCAATATCTAACACAAAAACCCACCACAAATCGATATGAGCAAAAGCGCAACAGTGTTATAGGAAAAACCCACCACTAAAAAAATTTGTTTAGTAGCTAGCAACAGTGTTATAGGAAAATCAATATCTAATACAAAAACCCACCACCACAAATCGATTTGGGTTTTTAACTATAAATTCAAGGGTTTTTTTGTTAGATCGATTTGTGGTGGTTGGTTTTTGTGTTAGATCGATTTGGGTGGTGGTTATTGTGGATCTGATCGTGGTTACAAAGGTTGGTGGTGGTCGGTTATGGTGATGGTGGGATGTGGGTTGTGGTTGTTTGTGGTGGATTGATGAACTCAAATAAGTACATTTTATTACCGTCATTTATCCTATTTATTTGACTTGTTTTATTATATTATCTGTAAGAATTGATACTTAATCGTTTACTTTTGTAATTCTCAGTTAAAAACAAGCATTTGGTGAAACTTGGCGATTTTGGACTAATTATGGAGCAAAACAAGCAAGAAGATAAGAGTCTACTGAAATGTACAAGATCAAGACATTCTGCTCCAGATACGCCGCATCTTGCTTATTACATACGGCGCATCACTATCAAGATTTCACAAGATACGATCCAAGACAGCAAGGACATGCGCCGCATCTGAGAATGGAGTTACGCCGCATCTTCTGGCGGTGTACGAATATTCCTGAATATATTAATCTTGGACCCCACGCGAAGTTAAGTCAATGCGCCGCATCTTACCCTCAGACAGAAACTATAAATACCCCAAGACCAGACGAATTTCGGGGACATAATATATACGAAGTACGAAGACCACAGAAACCTAAGGCCGAATTCAGACGATTAGGCAGCACAAGACACACCCGAACGAAGATACAAGAGCTGTAAGAAGGTCCTGCATGTATTTAATTCATTAAGTAGTTTTGTTTTATTGTGTTAGTAAACTTTAATTCATCAGGATTGGTGGCTTGTGTAATGTGACGAGAAAGATTGCACTCCCTTAAAACTGCTTTCCCATCAATTAAAGTTTATATGTTGATGTCTTTGGTTACTACTTATTAGTGCATTGATAACCTCTGTGTTTATTAGTGGCCTGCGCATTTGACTACGGAAGAGAATGTGGCTCCCACGGTTGTTACTAAATTGATCACTTAGGAATAACTTTTAGACATAAGTAATCATTAAGGGTTTACTCGCCGATAAGATTAGGGCCAACGAGAAAGGGTTAATTACATACACTTCATATAAAACTATCAATAAAACAAGTGACAATCTACTTAATCATCAGGACAGGTCTTCTTATTGTCACGAGTATTTATCTGTGTACGTGCATGCCTATCGCTGATTCGTGCTCATTAGTTTAGTTTATTATTTAGTTGCAACCAAAACGTGCCAGTCTCTCAGGCTGAACCCCCTTGCGTTAGATTAGGTTGTATAGTTAACTTAGAATATTAAAGTACTGATTAGAATGACTAGATAATAAATTCCACTCTTAGTGATCGACACTCTACTTACCATTATATTCATACTGACCGGGTACACTGCTCGTTAAGTGTGTGTATTATTGATAAGTCGGCTAAATATAAATTTAAAACTTGAGTATGCATTAATACTGCTAAACCGCAACGACACATCACGCGCATCAAGTTTTTGGCGCCACTGCCGGGGAGTGAATTGTTATTATCTGTTAATTTGACTAGTATTTTAATTAGGTTTTTAATCTAACCGCTAACCGTGTTGTATATTAGGTTAAATTGCATTCATTGTATTATTTTGCATATTTTCTGTTTTTGTGTTTTAATTTTTGTTTATTTTCGTTTGTTTTTTTATTTGTTTTATATTTTCGTATTTTCTGCATACTGCTATCGTTGTACTGAGCTTATTAAAACGATACGGCGCATCTATTTTCATAGATACGGCGTATTGCGTTTATTTTATTTTTTTATAAAATACAACGCGTTTCATTAATTCGATACGACGCATCTTTCCCCAAGATACGGCGTATCTGTTTTTAATAAGAAATTTTTTTCTAAGCGATAACGCCATACGACGCATCTGTTTTAGCAGATACGGCGTATCTGTTATTTTAATTAAAAATAGTTTTCGAATTATTAAACAGATACGACGCATCGATCTCTATCGATACAGCGCATCTACTAAATCAAAAATCGATTATATTTATTAAAATTTGAATTCGTTACGATTTTTGATAATTTAAACTTGATACGGCGCATTCTAATTCATAAGCGGTGTATCTGTTTTCTGAATAAAAGTCTGATTACATTTTAACGTAATAAGATACGGCGTATCCAACTTTCTGGATACGGCGCATCGTCCGCAGATATCGGCCATTTTTATTCTTTATATTCGTTTCTTAATTCATTAATTTATCTTCTAGCGAACAGATGCTACTGACGATTTTACCTATGATAACAGGTTTTGCTATGGAAGATATGTCAATGAACGGATATCTTACTAAAGGAACAAAACAACATGATTAATGGATTGGCAATTGAGTGCACCAATTGTCAACGGTGCTTAACAAAGTTCTTTTGGTAAAACACGATTTGAAAGGGATTACAACTAGAGGCGGTAAGTCAAACTTTCAAATGTGATCGGTAATAAGGAGCTGAACGTGAGTCTAACTTGAAGACTCTGGAATAAAGACGAGTGCTGACCGGGAGACAACCCGATGATTTATCTTTTATTTTCTGTTTTCTGTCGAGTCTGTCAGACCTGCAGAAGATGCGGCGCATCTCTATCAATAAGATGCGACGCATCTCCTGCACTGGTCATATCTTACTTTATTTTTCTGCATTTTTTATTTTTGACTTTAAAACTTTTTATCAATTTATTTTAATGCGGCGCATCCCTGGTTAAGGATGCGACGCATCTTCTTTTCTGATCCGTATTTATTCCAGGCTCGATACGGCGTATCTTCTTCCATAAGATACGGCGCATCGACTGACCTGATGATTTTCATTTTAATTTTTAAGTTTTATTTTTACTAACTACTAATGTATTATGCAAGTTTGAACCTTCTTAACTTAGGTGTGTTTAAAGCTTTGGTGGTATTATAGATTCCTGCATTTCCTGTGGATACATCTATTATGAAGCTTAAACGTTCTCATCCACAAGAAAGATGATTTTTGCTCTTATACAAATGGAGGATCATACCGAGCAAATCTCAGGGGAGTTTTTCTGTTCTAATTCTTTTATTTTCCAGTTTTTAATCTTTTATACAAACAACGAGGACGTTGTTTAACTTAAGTGGGGGGATTGGAGAATTAGAACACTTACTTGTCCTAAACTTTTCAAATTATGCTTAAAATGTGCTTAATATATCAAAATTAAAAATTTTTAGCATGTTTTTGTTTTAAAGTCTAAGTTGCATAGCTGCACACATGACGTTATTTTCAAAAATTGTGATTTTTTCAAAATTCACAAATCTATGAGTGTGCCGGTGACTTGTAAACTTTAGAACTTGGCTTGTATACTATTCGAGACCACCATAATAAGTATTATTTATATAATTGGAATGACTTGTCTAAATTGGTAAATTTCTAGGATTACACCCTAATAGCCTTTATATGTTATATGTTATTAGCTAACTACACTGGTTAGTTAACCCCCGTATAAACCCTTTTGTTACTCTCACTTTTTTTTTTTTTTTTTAAAAAAAAGGTAAATTTTATTGCCACCAAAAAAATAAACAGAAACCGACCCATGGCAACCATGAACAAACTCATGGGGCATAAGGTGGGCTAAAATACAAACAGAAAACCAAAATACCTACAAAAACCAAATACTACATAACCAAAAACCAGACAATAATACTATGACCAAAAACAAAAGGTCAAACTAATGAGATCCCAGCTGAAACAGCCCATAACTAAAAGATCAACAAAAAGAACCTCTAAGAACCGGATAATAACCAACAAAGGCCAAACAAAACCAGCAAAAGCCAGGCCCAAAAAACCAAACCATCAACAACCAGGGTGTAGAAAACCCAAACCAGGTCATAACCAAAACACATCAAACCTGAGAATGGGATGCAGAAGAAACCAGGAAACACCCAAATGCAGGAAACCAAAACCCAAGAGACAAAACCAAGCTAAAAAAGAGCAACCTGTGACTAGTAAAGCAGTCCAAGCCCTCACTAAACTAGTCAGAGATAACACTATTCTAACAGGTAAGTGTCTCAAAGGAAAGATAGGCCATCCACAAACCATCCAAATCCACCCTGATTTTTTAATAAGAACAACATCCATGTAGTGTACAAAAATATCCACCATAAAAATCTTGTTGCATAACCACATACCAAGACTCCACAAGTTTCTTCTATCACTGCATAATGTCACCATAACCTTTTGCAGCCCATAAGTAGAGATTTTCATAATCATCATAATGAAAAAAGATCAGCCATACTCTTATCACAAACACCCCCCATTCTAAAAGGAAGATTCCAAACTTTGGCAGCATTTTGAACATCTAAAGATTGTTTAATGTTAAGACTCATGAGTTTGAATCTAACAGTCTCAACAATTTTAGAAAACAGATCTTCAATGCTTCTACCACCATTGCCAAACAACCTCAAATTCCTTTCTTGCCAAATAAAATATACCACAGCACCAAATGAGAGTCTCTGAATAACACTCCAGATGCTATTCTTAGCTGGTTTATTGACAATACCTGAGACAACTTCACCCCAAATGTTAGACAGATCATGTAACTTGGCTAACACTTTTAATCTTTCCCATAGCCTTTTAGAGAAAGGACAAGCAAAAAACAAATGGCTATGAGAATCTTTACATCCTTTGCAAAAAGGACATTTCATATCAGGGACATTCAACCATTTGGACAACCTATCTTGAGTCTTCAATTTACCTTTTAGAGCCATCCATAGTATAAAGGAATGTCTGGGAATGCATTGTGAGAACCACACATGCTTATGCCAGATAACCTTTTGAGCATTATGCCTCATATTCTTCCAAGCTTCATTAACACTGAAACTTTTCTCCTTACCTTTCCTGTTAATCCATATTGCTTTATCATCAATAGCAGCATCAAGATTAGGTACAGGCACTTTTAACAGCTCCTTAAACCTGCTATTCCATTCCCTAGGCCATTTCCACCCATTTCCTCTAATCATGTCAACAACTTTGGCCTTAGTATTCATATTAGCCTGATATAGCAACCTTTCTGTAATAAGATTACAAAGAGGACCATTATCATGCCATTTATCAAACCACATGTTACACCTTTTACCATTGCCAATTTTAAAATTAACAAATTGCTTGATCTTGTCTCTTAGCCCCATGAACTGTTTCCAACACCAAGAGGAGTTCTTCTGATCAATAACCACATTCCATATACTACCACCCTTAATCCATTGCAAATTAACCCATTTTATCCAAATTGTATCCTTATTAGACACAATGTTCCATAAATGCTTTGACAACAGAGCTGCATTCCATTCATGTAAAGGCCTAAGGCCCAAACCACCTTGGCTTTTAGGCAAACAGATATCTTTCCAAGCAACACTTGCTTTGCAACCAGCATTATCAGAAGCATTCCATAAAAAACCTTTAAGGAGCTTTTCAATGGTATCACAAACATTAACAGGGAGCATGAAGATAGAAGCCCAGTATACCTGTAAAGAGCTCAAAATAGAGGCAATAAGAAGTAATCTTCCTGCATAGGAAAGATACTTATTTCTCCAATCATCAATCCTTCTCTTAACATTCTCAACCAGGACTTTACAATCAGATTTACACAGACTTCTGCCCACCAAAGGAACCCCTAAATAATTGATTGGCAGCTTACCTTCAATGAATGGCATGACCATAAGGATCTTACACTTCTCATCATCAGATACATTACCAAAGAAAGCAGTACTTTTTCCAATGCTAGGGTATAGACCAGAGGTTAAGCTAAATTCATCCAGAGCTCTTCTAAGAATAGATGCAGAGATCATATCAGCATGACAAAGGAGCATCAGGTCATCAGCAAAGCACAGATGTGTAATTTCCAACTCTTTACAACTCCAATGGTATTTAAATCTTCTATCCAGTCTAATTTGCCTCTTTACCATCAAGCTAAACACCTCCATAACAATAGTGAATAAGAAAGGTGACATGGGGTCACCTTGTCTTAGACCCCTCTTAGCTTTGAAAAAACCATGAGCTTCATCATTAACCTTGATAGAAAAAGATGCAGTAGAGAGACAAACCATTATCCAGTTAACCATGGTTGGGTGAAAACCAAAATTGACCAGAGCAGTTTTAAGAAAACCCCAACTAACAGTATCATAGGCCTCTCTGGATATCCACTTTGAAAGCACATCTCTTAGATTTATTAGCCCAATTATAACCATTCATCAATTCTTGAATCAAGAGAATGTTATCACAAATCTGCCTTCCTTCAATAAAGGCACTCTGACTAATATCAATTAATTTGCCAAGAACACCCTTTATTCTGTTAGTAATTACTTTACTAATTCCTTTATAAACCACACCACAACAGGCTATAGGCCTATAATCAGTAACCAACATAGGATTATTCTTTTTAGGAACAAGAGAGATTATGGTATTGTTCAGCTCACCTAATAACTTACCATTAGAGAAGAACTCTTTCACAGCATTGCACACATCATCACCTATAATACTCCATGAGGCTTTGAAGAACTTCGAAGTAAAACCATCAGGACCAGGGGCTCTATTGTCTTCAATCTCAAAAATGGCACTCTTAATTTCATCATTAGTAACAGGAGAAATCATCTTCAAGGCATCTTCCTCACTAATTCTTTTTGTAAAGAGACTAGCAGTATCATCAAGAGGATAAATATCTTCATTACAACCAAAGAACTTTTGAAAATGATCAACAAATTTCCCAGCAACATCCTTACCAGTAAATTTAATTCCATTATCATCAAAGATGGAATCAATTCTACTTTTTCTAAATCTCCCTTTAATAATATTATGGAAATAAGCATTATTCTGGTCACCCTCCTTTAACCATTCAATTTTAGATTTCTGCTTAAGAATTTTTTCCTCATCCAGAACAGCTTCTTTATAGGCAGCACAATAAATCAATTCTTCCTCCCTTAATAATGGATTAAAAGGATCCTTATCAAGGTCTTGTTGAACTTTCTTCAGCTCATCTCTCAACCTCTTAACTTTAACATAAACATTCCCATTTTTCCTATTCAAATTCCTCATATGTTTCTTCATTGCTTTAAGCCTTTTAGCAAGAATAAACATATAGAAACCTTTAAGAGGAATCTTCCAATTCTTCTTAACAGTATCAGCAAATTCAGCTTTATCAGCTAAGTAATTCATAAACCTGAAAGTTCTAGCCTTTTTAATAGAAATATCAGCAACAGTGAGAAGAGCAGGGCTATGGTCAGAAGTCACAAAGGGAAGAAAAGAAGCTTTACAAGCTTTGAAATCATCCATAAAGTGACAGTTACCCATAATCCTGTCCAATTTCTTCATAATTCCCAACTCAGGGTTATTTCTTTTTTGAATCCAGGTGTAAAAAATACCTTCCATAGGCAGATCTTCTACACAGCAAGCTTCAACACATTCTCTAAATTCTTGGACACCCACCTCTCTATCCAAACCATGCTTAGTAGATTCATCAGTATACAGAGCTACATTAAAATCACCCAGCATAACCCAAGAGGAGTCTCCAATAACATTCATGTGAGCCTTCAAATTATCCCATAAAGCCATTCTATCTTTTGGATCATTCTCAGCATAAATGAAAGAAACATAAAAAGGCTTCCCATTGTTTGTATCAGCAACCAAAAAATGCATAACTTGGTCACTTTTAGAAACAAGAGTAGCATTAAAAATAGCAGAGTCCCAACCAACAGCAACCCTACATCCCTTTATGCAAAAATCACTATTACTATCCCAACACCAATTGCCAAACACCTCATTACAAACAGTGTTAACAATTTTCTTATTTAATCTAGTTTCAATGATACCACACATACTAATTCCATTTTCACTAATCAACAATTTGACTTCATCTTGTTTAGAAGTATCAGTCATACCTCTAATGTTCCATGAAGCTATTTTGACCACCATTAAAACAGTGAGGAGGTTGGTGCATAATCACTCTGCACCTGAGCCATGGATTGATCACCAACATTACATACCTCATTTTGAGTCATGAAGGAAGCATGAGCAGATACATCAGCAGCAACTTCATCTTCCATACCATTAACTATACCATCAATCACATCCTTTCTAACATCCACCAATTTAGCTTTGTAAAAGTCAACCATCTCATCTGTCCAACCTTTTTTAACACTAGAGGTAAAAGGTTGTTCAGAGTTGATGAATAACTCAACTTCAGCCATTTATTTTTTCAAGGTTAGACCCTTAATTCTGTCCAACTCCCCTCTATAAACTTTATCATAAAGATTACTATAAGCCTGACTTCTTGAAGCACCAGTATTTACCATTTCTTCAGTAACTAATGATTCAGTCTTCCTGTTAACCACTGCATCAATACCCCTATTACTACCCACAATTTCCTTCTCAAGACTTTTAATTCTATCCAAGAGCTGGCTTCTTCTTTTACTTTTTACCAAATCTTTACATTTAGTAACATAGTAATCTTGGAGCTCCCTTGTCCAATTCTTCCTTTCATCTTCAGGTATATCAAGACCTAAGTCACAGGCTACATCAATCTTAGTCTTCAAGTTCTGCCAATCATTAATCACATCCTCATCATTATCATTAACCAAAGCCCCAAAACTATTATTTATTTCCAAAAATTCTTTTGGTAGAGTCTTGCCATTCTCGTTTTCCATTGCATTCTCTTCCTCATTAGTCATATTCACTTTAGCAGCTTCAACATTACTTGAAACATTCTCATTTGTCTTGTTATAAGTAGTAGCATTTCTATTATCATTATAAGCTCTTGCACCATTATAACCTCCCCTTCCATATCCACCTCCTCTACCTCTTAAACTAGCTCCACTTCTATAAGAACTCCAACCATTCCTATTAGGAAAATTTTCTTGCTGCATACTCTGATTCACATTACCAGCTCTATTAACCTTTTTACCCTGCACAGCTTTCCACCCATCATTGCTCTTCCCATCCTGCTTAGAACCTACATCATTTTGAGTCTTAGCATTCATAGCTTCCAAATTTTCCTCCACAGTCATCTCCCTGTTCTTACAATCTTTGAAATTGTGCCCAAAAACCTGACAGTGAGAACAAATTGGAGGTTTCCAGGCATAATCAACTTTCAAATGCATAGATCTCCCTAAACCTCTATAACATACTTCCACAGAATCAATAATACCCTTTGTAGCATCCACTTCCACAAGAACCCTAGCAAAATTTGCCCTTCCATTTGATCTTTCACACATAGCAGTAGTGATTCTATCCATAATAATAGGTGTTCCAATCCTACTTGAAATTCTACTTATACCTTCAACATTCCAAGCCTCAAGTGGCACATTGAAAATTTTCACCCAAATAGGAATTCTAGTTGGCTCAGGCTTACATAAACATAATCCAGCCTCCCACTTTTGCACAAAAAATGGCTTCTGATCAACAAGCCATGGGCCATTTTCAATAACAGTTTGCATCCCTTCATCAGTTCTAAATTTAAGATAGTACAATCCAGAATTATTGACAATAACATCAACAAGCTGAAAATCTCTCCACATCCTCTTTAGATGCCCAACAATTTCTCTATAACCCATATTATACCCCACAAAGTAACCCACTGCAGTCAACATCCATTTCTTGCTACCTTCTTCAATGATTGGGTCTAATTCAACTATTTCCTTACCTTCTTCATTCACTGAGACAGGTATGAACCTCAACCTATTATTCACACTTCCATAAGGTCCTTTAACAGCATTACTAAAAGACATAGGTCTTTTAAAGGAAGTGGTATCCTGCATTTCCACATCCTTAGGCTTACTTGATCTTCCCACCCCATATTCAGAATTCTTCACACCCTGAACCCCATTATTCACCTCACCAGAACCATTCATATTACCCAACAAACCAGAACCACCAACATTACCATCACCCTCATTATTATTAGGTTGCACATTCTTATTTTGTTTTGAGTTTAACATAGGATTTTCATGAACAGGGACAGGTATATCAGGTGGATCAACATAAGACTTATTCATCATAGAATCATTATTATCATTTTTACTACTAACAGGGCAGTTAGCAAAATTACTTACCTCAACCTCAGGAAACATAACACTCTCCTTATTCTGCTCTTTCATACCCTCATGTAACTCCTCCCTATTCACCACATCACTAACCTTAGGTTTCTTAGCCAACAAACCCTCATCAGTACCTGCAACATCTTCAATATCCTCTTCACCATCCTTCATTTCCACAATTTCTTCATTCTCTTCATCCATTTCATCCAAACTCCTCACAGAACTATTACTTTTAACAGAACTACTACTTCTAGTATTCTTTTGAGACCCCTTTTTAATCTTATGAGACGATTTAGCAACATCACTAGATATCTTAATAGAAACCCTAGCATCATTCTTAGATTTCTTATTAGATTTCTTGGTACGAACAACATCCTCCATAGGTAATGGAAGTGGATTAAGATTCGGTGGTAAAGGTTCAAGATCAGCCATGATTAATAAACAATCATCTGAACAACATAGGAAAATGGAGAAAAAGTAATAGATGAACAGTAGTACGGTGGAATATAATATTGAAATGTGTGGAATTAAGAGTAGATAACAGATCTGAAAACAAAATAAAAATCAAACGGTTGGATTGAAAATAGATGATGAATTACTTAATAAAATGTGATGAAAATCTTAGAGAGAAGGAATATTCATTTAGAGTAAGATACCCCTAGAAAAACACTCAGAGCCATTCCTTTCGTTTCTTACACCTTTGTTATAATGTTTCGTTACACCCTTACACCTTAGCCTACCCTGTAGATTAAAATCCGTGGTTGGTTAATTGCTTTAGGAAAAGTGTGTTTCCTTACATTACCGTGTTCGCGTGCGTAATTCATTATCTTTGGTTAGGTCGGGAAATTGCACAATGCAATTGGAGTGAAAGTAAATATTGTATATCTTTGAGTTTATTTTTCGTGTGTTTACTACTTTCACTATTACCGTTATTTCTGAAGTCATGAAAAGTATGGAAAAATTATCCAGAATTATCATTATAGTGATGTGGTGAAATTTTACACATCTTTGTTTATGGTTAAAAAAAAAATCGAAAAAAAATAGAAAAGAAAAAGAAAAAAAAGAAGAGTTGGATGTTTGTTTTAACCAACTTATGTAAAGTTTTGTATTAAGTGGTCGATATCACCACTATTTGTTGTATATTATATTTATGGATTGATTGGGAGTTGGACGTTATGGGAACGCCAACTAAGGTTATCCTTTGATTGAGATCTTGTTGAGTATAATTCGTGTCTACCTAAAGCGTGTGTTTCAAGTGTTAAAGCGTGAGTTATTCTATGATATGAGTCTTATTCATGGGATGGTTGGGATAGTGATTAACCACACTTAGGATTTTAATTTATCTGTTTTGTTTATTTTTCATTTTACACCAATTTATATCCCAAATATTATCCATACCCTATATTATTCTTTATCCAAACATTTGATTTATTGAGATTAGGGATTTGAGCAATCTTAGGTATCGTAGTCATGGATTCGGCTATGTATTTATGTTTTTTTTCGCCCTTTTTGATATAATATTATTGGTGAAGATTATTTGGTCCTATCTTTAGCCTATTCGAGTTAAGGATTTGAGCAATTGCAAGTATCGTGTTCGTGGATTCGATCATGTATTTGTGATTTTGTCGCCTTTTCTGGAATTTGAGATCGATAGAGATTAAGGAGAATGATTAACCCTTAAACCTCAAAACCCTTTTTGCCGCTTTAGACTTGTTATTCCTTGGCTTTAGTGGGGGAGATGTGTATACTTGCCAAGCTTATGATAGAATATTCGTCACGACTGGACAGTTAAACGATTAGATTTGCTTTTATCAAATTATTTTATTTTACTTCTAATTCGTTAAGTGTTTGGTTGTGTGATTATGACAAAAATGAATACATGCTTAAATATAAAAATAAATCCTAATATCTTTTAGGATACATTTTCATAAGATTAATTCTAAGGTTTACTTGGGGACAAGTAAAGTTCAAGTGGGGGATATTTGATGAACTCAAATAAGTACATTTTATTACCGTCATTTATCCTATTTATTTGACTTGTTTTATTATATTATCTGTGAGAATTGACACTTAATCGTTTACTTTTGTAATTCTCAGTTAAAAACAAGCATTTGGTGAAACTTGGCAATTTTGGTCTAATTATGGAGCAAAACAAGCAAGAAGATAAGAGTCTACTGAAATGTACAAGATCAAGACATTCTGCTCCAGATACGCCGCATCTTGCTTATTACATACGGCGCATCACTATCAAGATTTCACAAGATACGATCCAAGACAGCAAGGACATGCGCCGCATCTGAGAATGGAGTTACGCCGCATCTTCTGGCGGTGTACGAATATTCCTGAATATATTAATCTTGGACCCCACGCGAAGTTAAGTCAATGCGCCGCATATACTTATTAGATGCGCCGCATCTTACCCTCAGGCAGAAACTATAAATACCCCAAGACCAGACGAATTTTCGGGACATAATATATACGAAGTACGAAGACCACAGAAACCTAAGGCCGAATTCAGACGATTAGGCAGCACAAGACACATCCAAACGAAGATACAAGAGCTGTAAGAAGGTCCTGCATGTATTTAATTCATTAAGTAGTTTTGTTTTATTGTGTTAGTAAACTTTAATTCATCAGGATTGGTGGCTTGTGTAATGTGACGAGAAATATTGCACTCCCTTAAAACTGCTTTCCCATCAATTAAAGTTTATATGTTGATGTCTTTGGTTACTACTTATTAGTGCATTGATAACCTCTGTGTTTATTAGTGGCCTGCGCATTTGACTACGGAAGAGAATGTGGCTCCCACGGTTGTTACTAAATTGATCACTTAGGAATAACTTTTAGACATAAGTAATCATTAAGGGTTTACTCGCCAATAAGATTAGGGCCAACGAGAAAGGGTTAATTACATACACTTCATATAAAACTATCAATAAAACAAGTGACAATCTACTTAATCATTAGGACAGGTCTTCTTATTGTCTCGAGTATTTATCTGTGTACGTGCATGCCTATCACTGATTCGTGCTCATTAGTTTAGTTTATTATTTAATTGCAACCAAAACGTGCCAGTCTCTCAGGCTGACCTCCTTGCGTTAGATTAGGTTGTATAGTTAACTTAGAATATTAAAGTACTGATTAGAATGACTAGATAATACGTTCCACTCTTAGTGATCGACACTCTACTTACCATTATATTTGTTAGCAATCATTTTATGTTAAATATAAAGTGATGGTCATTTGCTAATAATTTAATGTGTCATGTACAATATTTAGTTAGTTTAGTGGGCTTATGGCATTAGTTTTATTTGTAAAGTAAGTATATGTGTAGTGCAACATAAGCCCACTCCAAGTTAAATATGTAAAAGCCCATCAAAGTCTAACTTTGCTGGCTGTGAAACATATATCAACGCCACACACACACTCTTGCTAAAGGTGTGCCTCATTTGTATTCATAAGAAAAGTGTGTGTGTGTGTGTACTGTGTAAAAGGTCCCAAAAGTCTTTGTTTGTTTTCTTCCAAAGCTAATAAACATTAGACTTGAAATAACTCCATATGATCCACACACCTCTTCTCTTATTGTTCCTTATATGTTTATGAGTGTCATCGTGTTTGGTTACTTTGTATGATAAAGAAGGAAGTTGTGGTGTAACAAGTGGTAACATGAGCCTATCAACAAGGTAGAAGGTAAGATTGTTCGGTTTGTGTTAAAAGAGAATCTGTCGTGGTTTTTGTTCATAAAAAGGCCACGAAGTGGGTTTGTCTTGTGGAAATCGAATGGTAACAATCTTGTATAAGGTTGTGTTTGTTCTTGGTTTGGTGAATTTGTGATTTTTCCTCACTTGTTTGCTGGGAAAATATTACATTTTTTGTGTTCTTAGTTGCTTTGGATCGAAGTGATTCAAGAAATAAAATCACTTTTGTGTTATTGAATATTATAGTGTTTTATTGACTTGATTTGATTGGTTCAAAGTTGGTACAAGTTGGTGTAATTGGCAGGAATTATTGCAAAGTGGGTAAAAAGTTGTCAGGGAAAGAAGGTTTCACGTGGGAACGTACTTAAAAGTCAACAAAGGTGGCGTTTTATCGCAGTTGTGAAAATATCTGCGTTTTATCGCAATTGGAAGAAAACTGCGTTTTATCGCAATTGGCCTCTGAGCTGGTCTATCGCATTTGAGCTTCTATCGCAATTCAGGATTTATCGCTGTTCAAGCTTTTATCGCATTTCAACTCTTATCGCAATTGCAACTGCGATAGTTATCGCAATTGACCATTTTTTAGCCTTATCGCAGTTGAGCTTTACATAGTGTCATCCGAGATCCTTGGCCTCGTCAGATATCGGACAAAGAAGACCTCTAGGATATCGGACAACAAAGGATTTTGAGCAGTTTTCAGAATTGACATTTTCAGTCCCTGTACTTTTCAGCAGCCTTTGGGAACTTTCAGAATTGGCAGTTTTGGCCCTCGCACTTGTGTGAACTAAGTTAAAAGTTAAATAACTTTTAAGGATTTGATTCGAACGTAATTTCGTCAACTCAAAAGTGAACTCGGTATTTTAACTCTTGTATAAGAGTGAAAAATACTTCGACAAAAGGATATCTACCCTCTTGTATAAGAGAGTTAGATTTTATATAAGTTACCGATTTATATAAATTGGATATATTTCTATCTAAGTTGACATTTGGCCATAATTTATATAAATTGTGATCAAAATAGAAACTTCTATAGAAATTGTCAGTTTATCTAAGTTGTAATTTACATAATTTTGTCGAAATTGTACACTTCTGACTTTGTCTTAATTATACTCTAATCAAATTTGTGTAACGTTATTTGAATTTGTTTCATTCATCTAAACCGACAACATCAACGATCTTCAACAACAAACCAAGGCTTCACAACAACATCTTCTATTTTGTTGAAACGATCCTCAATCCACTTTCTCATACCATATCTTAAAGATGACTACACAACAAGACATTCATGCCGCAGGTTCAGAAAACCGTCCTCCAATGTTAGAAAAGGGTGGTTATCTACCATGGACGAGTCGTATGAAAAGATACATGAAAACCAAACCTCTAGGACAAGGTAAACTCTTGATCAAATCCATAGAGGAAGGTCCATTTGTGCCTCGCCAGATTCAAGTCACAGCTGGGAATCCTAATGCATCACCTCCAATTAAAGCAACCTTCCGGACTCAAACGGAAGAGGAATACACATTGGCAGATCAGAAGCAAATTGAAGCAGATGACATGGCAATGCATTTAATCCAACTTGGTTTACCACAAGAAATATTCTGTGCTGTAGACAGTTGTGAAACTGCTTATGCAATGTGGGAACGAGTCAAAAGACTCTGTTATGGTACAGACATTGGTAAACAAGACGTGGAAAACAAGCTTCTGACTGAATGGGAGAAGTTCACATCCACTCCAGCTGAGCAGATTGAATCTTACTACACACGGTTTTGTACTCTAATGAATGAGTTGATCAGACACAATTTGGATCATAAACAAATTGCTCAGAACATCAAGTTCATCAACAACCTTCCAGAAGAATGGGGACGATATGTTACTATTGTCAACCAAACTCAAAACCTTCACGAGGTGAACCATGATCAGCTCTATGACTTCCTAAAACAAAACCAAAAAGAGGCAAATGAAGTCAGAACAGAGAAACAAGCTAAACAACAAGATCCTCTTGCACTCATAGTCCAATCACCTACACCTGCAACAGTCAATGCACAACCATCATCATCTTCATCCCAACAATTCATGCAACAACAATTCAATCCTCAAACACCGTTCTACCCACAACAACAACATGTAATCCCACAACAACAATACCCGCAACACCCAGATCAACATGATCAGGATGAGTCAACTGATGCTTTGACTCAAGCTTTTGCCTACCTATCAAAAGCATTCCAAGGACGTTACTCCACACCCACCAACAACAATCAACGAATCTCATCGAACACTCGCAACAAGCAGATTGCACAGCCGAGTTTCAACATGGGACAACAAGGACAGATGGTTGGGGGATATGGGAATCAGCAAGGATATGATCCAAGATATCAGATGGGTAATCAGAATGTAGGGCAGTATGTTGGTAATCAGATGGGTCAGTTTGCAGGGAATCAGATGGGTAATGCTGTTGGTAATCAAAGGGTACAGAATGCTGGGAATCAGTTTGGGAATGTTGCTCAGGGAGCTGGGAACAGGAATCAGGGTAATGTGATGAAGTGCTTCAACTGTCAGGGTGTTGGTCACATGGCTAGGAACTGTCCAGACAAGCCGAATAAGAGGGATCCAGCTTACTTGCAGAAAGCATTAATGTTGGCAAACAAGGAAACGGCTGGGCTTCAGTTAAGTGCAGAAGAGAATGACTTCATGGCTATTATGGATGCTTCAGAAGATCTTGAAGACATCGATGCAAACTGCATTTTTATGGCTAATCTTCAGGAGGCAAAGTACGACACAGACTCAGAAGTACCTCCTGCTTTTGACACTAATGCAGTTTCTGAGGTACAACCATATGCTACATGTCACGATAATGAAATGTTTGATATGTCACCTCAAAATGAACAGTATCCTGAGACTCCTAATCTCATTTACGATACATATATGGACGAACCAAGTTGTAGTGATACTAATTTGGTAACTCCGGATATGGATCCTAATGAAGAATTCGAGTCACAGCATACTGATAATGATGAGGAAACACAGTGCTATGTTTGAATCATTATTGCATAATTGTAGTATTGAAATTGAGAAAGTTAAAACGGTCAATCGCGAGTTTAAGGCCGCGAATGAAAAATTGACCGCTGAGCTTGAGAGTTATAAGGTGAATGCAAGAGCTTATGATTTTCATAACGAAAAACAGTCAGAACTTGAGGTTAGCTTAAGAGATTCTGAGTTAAGAGAGAAACATTTGCAATTAAAATTTGACACTCTCGATGTTAATTTGAATTTGCAAATCAAATCTCTTAACAAAGAAATATCTGAACTAACCAACCAGCTTTCAAAACAAAAATCAACTTATTCCAATCTTGTAAAAGAAAAGAAGGAGTTGAATGAAAGGTTTTCAAAACGTGAAAAGGATCTTCTTAAAGAGATCAATGACAAAAAGGAAACCATTGCAAAGTTGGATGATTTGCTTGTAAAAACGTGTCATTCTGCACAAACAGTTAATTTGTTAATAAACGATCCAAACCCGATTTTACATACATTAAAAAAGGTTGCTATCGGTTATGAAAACCCTTATATTCTCAAGAAAGCTCAGAAAGAACAGAATGTGCTTTTTAATGGAAATTTAATAAATGCTATCCATGACCCTCCTTCGGTTCATGATTCTGATGAAACGATTGAGCTTTCAGAAGAGAGTAGAAAGAAAATGAGACAAATGAACCCAGAAATAAAACCCATTGACTATAATGAAGCAAACAAACTTGCTGGGGTTCATCTTGTTAAAAAGGAGTCACCTCTGTTTTTTCAAAAACCAGTGGTTTTCACAAGACAAAAGGCTGTCTCAAAACATCTGTCTAACATCGAACAAATGGCATCTAAAAACACTTGTGAAACAAGTGCAGCTAGACTATATTTGGTTGATCTTAAACAGAGAATTGAAACACTTCAAAGTATTGTGGCATCCAAATTAAACAGTAAAAAAAACGATTGGTTTTCAAGATTTCAGACTGAACTAAAAGGAATGTTTGAACAAGACATTAATCCACACATTGATGCAATCTATGCGGTTGTTCAAAATGTGGAATACAATATTTTGAAAGAGTCAGCAGAATTCGTTAAGGACCACAAATCCTTAGTGAATGAAGCAAATGAATACTTGGAACACATAAAAGTTTTGGAAATGCAAAATGACTCTCTCTCTTTCGAAGCTCTATCGACCGATATCATGTCTATTATTTTCCAAACATATTCTGTGGAGGATGATGAAACACTTCGAGCTGAGACTTCTCAAATTGTTGAAAAATATGAAAAGGCACTTTTAAAGCTTGAAAAACAAAATTGCACATATTTTAAACAACTTGATACGAAAAAGGAAGAATGCAAGTATGACAAACTGTCGTATGAGCGTTCTTACAAAAACATGCAAGATCAAATAAATCTTTTGAAGTCTCAGCTTGCAAGTCAAAAAGGGCAGGGTGAGGAATCTACGGGTATTGCACCATTAACCCCCTTGCCTAATGAGAAACAAAAAGGGAAAGCTGTTGTCAAGAACACTAATGTGATAGCACCTGGCCTTTATAGGATTAGTCCCACTACTGCGTCTGCCTCTACATCTAAAACATATAGGGCGATAGACAAAAGTATTAAAGATAATCCAAACGAGATTAGGACTGCTAAAACAACATCTCAGGACAACAACATAAATTCTAATGAGTGTGCCTTACCTTCTACAGGATTAGAAAGCAACTCTAAGAGCAACAGACTGACTAGGAGCAATATCAAGAAACCTAGTTTCCCATCTGTTTCTGAGAATGCAAGCAAGAAAGTAGAAGAACACCCTAGGAATTTACCGCTTCCCAAGAAGAAACATGTATCATCTAGTTGTAATGATAAGACTCCTGTTTCTAATGCATGTAATGATTCTAATTGTTTAATGCAAAAGAAATCTTTGTCTGTAAATGCTTGTGATGATAATGTTTCTAACAATGTGAAAAAGAATGATATGCCAGAACAGAAAATGGGTCCTTTTGTAACTAAGGCTAAGTCTAGATACATTCGAAGACTTATTGCAAAAGCTAGGAAAACAACTAGCAGCCTATTACCTAAGGATCACATTAAGTTTTGTGAATGGAAACCAACGGGTAGAATGTTTGCACCTAAGAATGGCACAGTAGAAATAGTTCCCAATGCATCAACGGAAACCATCTCTAAGTGTACTCCACCTGTTACATCTAACCCCTTGGAACCAAATGTTAAACGGTTTCCATATACAAAATCCTCTGTTCTTTGCAGGTCATTGAAATTTGTCTTTGGATCGTCGACTCGGGTTGCTCCAAGCACATGACCGGGAATCTAAAGCTGCTGATCAATTTTGTGTGGCAGTTCATGGGGACTGTACGTTTTGGGAATGATCATGTTGCAGCTATTCTGGGTTATGGAGATCTTCGGTTTGGAAATTATCTGATCACTCGGGTTTACTATGTCGAAGGGTTGGGACACAATCTGTTCTCTGTCGGACAGTTTTGTGATGCTGATTTAGAGGTTGCATTTCGGAGAAACACTTGCTTTGTCAGGAATTTGGTTGGGGATGATCTCTTAATTGGGGATCATGGCACCAATCTTTATGCAATTGACATAAACCAAATGGCCTCTTCATCTCCTATTTGTCTCATGACCAGGGCAGGCGAAACAAAATCCTGGTTGTGGCATAGACGTTTGTCCCATCTGAACTTTGACATGATCAACAAGCTTGCCAAAGACGACATCGTCTCCGGTCTTCCTAAATTCAAATACATCAAAGAACACCTATGTCCATCATGTGAGCAGGGAAAGAGAAAAAGAGCAACATATAAACCTAAACCCGTACCTAGTTCGGTTGATAGGTTGCATCTGTTGCACATGGACTTATGTGGCCCGATGAGAGTTCAAAGCATTAATGGGAAGAAGTATATTCTTGTAATTGTTGACGACTATTCAAGATATACATGGGTGAAGTTTTTGAGATCAAAAGATGAAGCACCAAGCACCATCATCACCTTTCTGAAGCGGATTCAATTTCTACTTCAAGCTCCAGTTAGGATAGTACGAACGGATAATGGCACGGAATTTGTCAATCAGGAGTTAAGAACATTCTTTGAAGAAACTGGTATTACTCACCAGACATCCGCGGTTAGAACTCCACAGCAGAATGGGGTAGTTGAAAGAAGGAATCGAACCCTTGTTGAAGCTGCTCGCACTATGCTAATTTACTCCAGTGCTCCGTTATTCCTATGGGCTGATGCTGTTTCTACTGCTTGCTTTACTCAAAACCGATCCCTAATCCATCCAAGATTCAATAAAACCCCATACGAACTTGTCAACAACCGAAAACCAGATATTTCTTATCTTCATGTATTTGGCGCTTTATGCTATCCAACAAATGACAGGGAAGATCTGGGAAAGTTGAAGGCTAAGGGTGATATTGGAATCTTTATTGGGTATTCTGAAAACTCGAGGGCATTCAGGGTGTATAACAGGAGAACGAAAAAGATCATGGAGTCGATGAATGTGAAGTTTGACGAAATTTCACAAATGGCTTCTGAGAGACTCGCTCTAGAACCCGCGCTTAACCCGATGACTTTCGGACATATCAGTTCGGGACTCGCACCTCAAGGAGCTCAATCAATTCATGACGAACAACCCACAACTCAAGAACTGGATAATTTCTTCGAGTTCATGTACGATGAATACTATGGTGGCGCTTCGAAAAATGCATCTAACCAACATTCCGCTGCATCCACTCAACATAAACCACCACCACCACCCAATCCAGATGCATCTACAACATTCGAAGCTGGCGCACCAACTCCCTCGACATCAACATCATCTACATTTACTCCAGCAACTCCATTCATTGAAATTGTTCTACCAAGAATTGATGAGCAAGAACAAAATAATGCTGTGTTAGACGATGAAGCATTTGAAAACCCGTTTGGAATGGAATCTGGTGAATCATCTTCCAGATTACATGAACCGACTAACACGCAGTTATTCAGTCCAAGGTACCCTTCAACATTACAGTGGACAAAAGACCATCCGATTGAACAGGTTATTGGTGAACCCTCAAGACCAATTCAGACGAGAAAACAACTTCACACCGATTGCGACATGTGCATCTATGTCTGCTCAGTCAGTCTCATAGAACCTAAGAACATTCGGGAAGCAATGGCAGATAATGCCTGGATTGAAGCGATGCAGGAAGAACTTCTTCAATTTCAAATCCATGACACCTGGGATTTAGTTCCAAGACCAATTGACAAACTAGTCATTGATCTTAAGTGGTTATGGAAAAACAAAAAGGATGAAGAAATGACTGTGATTCGCAACAAGGCTCGTCTGGTGGCAAAGGGATTCAGACAAGAAGAAGGGATAGATTTTGAAGAGTCATTTGCACCGGTTGCAAGGCTTGAAGCTGTCAGGATTTTCTTAGCTTATGCCGCTCACAAGAACATCACGGTTTATCAGATGAACATCAAGACGGCGTTCTTGAATGGAACTCTGAAAGAAGAAGTGTATGTGAGTCAACCGGACGGTTTCGTTGACAAAGATCATCCGGAATACGTCTACAGGCTAAAGAAGGCAATCTATGGTTTGAAACAAGCCCCACGGGCGTGGTATGACGAGTTATCATCTTTCTTGTTGTCAAATAATTTCACCAAAGGAACAATTGATCCAACCTTGTTTACAAGAAAATACAAAAATGATATTTTGATTGTTCAGATTTATGTGGACGACATAATATTTGGGTCCACTAATCCGACACATTCAAAACATTTTGAAAATCTCATGAAAAGCAAATTCGAAATGTCCATGATGGGTGAATTAAAATTCTTTTTAGGTTTACAAATTCATCAATCCCCACATGGAATTTTTCTTAATCAGGCTAAATATACAATTGAGATTTTGAAAAAACATGGAATGAACAATTGTGACTCTGTTGGTACTCCAATGGTCACTTCACCAAAAATTGGCGCTGACCTATATGGGAAACCCATGGATCCGAAGAAATATCGGAGCATGATTGGTTCTCTCATGTACCTAACTGCAAGCCGACCAGATATACATTTTGCTGTGTGTTTATTAGCACGGTTTCAGGCAAGGCCTACCGAACTTCACCTCCAAGAGGTTAAACGGATCTTTCGATACCTTCGAAGAACCATTAACATGGGTCTTTGGTATCCGAAGGATTCGGAGTTTACACTAATAGCATTTTCAGATGCAGATCATGCTGGATGCCAAGTAACAGCGAAAAGTACATCAGGCGGAGCGCAATTTCTGGGAGAAAAGCTAGTAGGCTGGTCGTCAAGAAAACAAGATTGCACTGCTTTATCAACAGCAGAGGCCGAGTATGTGTCTCTATCTGCGTGCTGTGCTCAAGTCCTTTGGATGAGAACACAACTCACGGATTATGGTTTCTATTTCAACCGCATACCTTTGTATTGCGATTCAAAAAGTGCCATAGCCATCTCGTGCAACCCAGTGCAACACTCGAAGACCAAGCATATTAGAGTCCGCTACCACTTCATAAAAGAGCTCGTTGAAGAGGGTACTGTTGAATTGTTTTTCGTTAAGACTGAATACTAGCTCGCCGATCTATTTACTAAGGCCCTCCCAAAAGAGCAGTTTGAAAACTTAGTTCGTCGAATTGGCATGCGAAGCCTAACTCCCGAAGAGTTAGAAAGTCTTCTCGAATCTTATTGATTTACTTCATAAAGCTTCGCATGTAAATATATATGTGTAAATATGTTTGTAAATAGTTATGTATATATTTTTGGTAAATATATATATATATACTTTTTCAAAAACAAAAATATAAAAATAGAAAACTTCAAAAAGACATAAAAAATATAAAACAACAAAAACCAAAAATATTCTTCTCACGACATGACTCTCGTCTAATCAATATTCTGTACGTACTTAGAAATGTCATTCAACAATGATACGGGTATTTACAGATGCTTGAGCGAGAGTTATTTTTTATGTTTTTCTAAAACATGTCGTTTCTCAAATTCTTCATTACGGCTTTCGTGCATTTCAGTACGGAACCCGTTCTTAAACGTGAAATCTTTTAAATGTAGCTCGGGTATGCCGGAAAAGGTTTCAAATAAACGCTACATTGAATGACTTCTGATTATTTCCGCTTAGAACTCGCAATGTTAATGGCGAAAAGCTAAAACCCGTGAGCACTTAATCAAAATTGTTTCAATAGATTTTTCAAAGTCTTTTTATAAATTTTGTGCTCACAACAACTCCCTCTAAGACCTCTAAATGCTTTTAAACTCAAAAGTTTAACCATTTGCTCTGATTAAGGGGGAGTATAAAAAGAAAAAATGTTCCATTTTTCATGCTAAAATCAGTCCGTCTCTCCACAAAAAGTTTCATTTTAATCAACTGTTTTCAAAAATACCACTTCATGCTATTTTTGAGGGGGAGATTAGGTGTTTATTATAAATATGGGGGAGAGGACGTGATTAAAATGTGATCTAAAAGAAGTTTTATCGTTTGAATCTCAAAACGAGTTCTTCAAAAAGACTCAGCATGAACCCTCGAATTGACGAAACTAAATGTCCGTTCTCGAAAAGACATGTCCTGGACGGGTAATAATTTCAAGCTGGTCTAACTAGTGATGTAAGCGTGTCTCGCGAAGGTCATGTTCATTGAAAATCGATCATTTCAAATGTGCGAACTCTACCCAACATGTGCAATTTATTTCAAAAAATGCATGAGCACATGTGAAGGGGGAGTGTTTCAAAAATGCAAAACTCTCGATGTGTTAACAAAATGTGTTTTCTCATAAACACGTTGAGAGATTTTCACAAGGTTTAATGGCATGTGACAAATAATCTAGGATAATCATGGAGTAATAAGGTGATTATGGTTAGGTTATGTCCAATGATCCGCCAGAACCGGAGGGATCTACCCAAGGACAATTCCAATAGCTTAGCATTAGAAGTCCTTAGGAAAGATTGAAAAAAGGAGTATAATGAGAAAGGAGAAACAAGGGGTTGAAGAATGAAAAAGAAAAGTTTTTGTTAGGGTGAAAAGAAATAGCCCTCCATGAAAACTTAGGTCAGAAACCGGGTCAATACATCTGCTATCGGTACTCACTAAGGTGATACTGGTATTGAAGACAAGACGTCATGGACCCAGTGACGCATTTGCACCACCCCTCCTATCCACTCAGATATCTATTAAAAGATATTTGTTTCATTTCTCACGGAGAACACTACATAATCTATCGACCTCTCATTCCGAGATGTGTTGATATTGAAAAGGTGGCACTCTACTCCATGCCTCCGACGACTAAAAACAAAACGCACATTATTGAGTCTAGAGACATGAGATTCATCAAAGATCTCTTAGGAACACTTCCTATGCAATACTCTTGTGTTCATCAAAAGGATACAAGTTGTATGAGTCTTAATGAGATCCAAGGATCTTGCCTCACGACTTGATGGCCTTTGGACGATTTATTGCTAACTGTCTTATGCAGGTACCGACGAAAGTCCATCCACCATCATCATCTACAACGACGAAGATGCTGAACAGAAGATGTAGATCAAGGCAAGGAAGACCACAAGATGATTCTTTGAAGATCACTGTGCACGAAGGAACATTGAACGAAGAATATTATACATTGACACATGAAGTTCAAGACGACAAATGCAAAAGACCAATCACGGGAGCATCATTGAAATGACCATCCCTTAGGGGGAGATTGTTAGCAATCATTTTATGTTAAATATAAAGTGATGGTCATTTGCTAATAACTTAATGTGTCATGTACAATATTTAGTTAGTTTAGTGGGCTTATGGCATTAGTTTTATTTGTAAAGTAAGTGTATGTGTAGTGCAACATAAGCCCACTCCAAGTTAAATATGTAAAAGCCCATCAAAGTCTAACTTTGTTGGCTGTGAAACATATATCAACGCCACACACACACACTCTTGCTAAAGGTGTGCCTCATTTGTATTCATAAGAAAAGTGTGTGTGTGTGTGTGTACTGTGTAAAAGGTCCCAAAAGTCTTTGTTTGTTTTCTTCCAAAGCTAATAAACATTAGACTTGAAATAACTCCATATGATCCACACACCTCTTCTCTTATTGTTCCTTATATGTTTATGAGTGTCATCGTGTTTGGTTACTTTGTATGATAAAGAAGGAAGTTGTGGTGTAATAATATTCATACTGACCGGGTACACTGCTCGTTAAGTGTGTGTGTTATTGATAAGTCGGCTAAATATAAATTTAAAACTTGAGTAAGCATTAATACTGCTAAACCGCAACGACACATCACGCGCATCATGGATCTCTACCACCACCACCATCATTTTGGCGACTTGAAACCATCAACACCATTACCTTCGTCTTTTACTCTTTTTCACACTTCTCTTGGCTATTTATGAGTTTGTGTGTATGGATGGATGCATAATTGGTGTTGGGTGGTGTCAAAGACACAAAGAGAATTGGTTGTTAATGTGGATATATAATATGTATGAATTATGATGATGATGGATGCATATGGTAGATGACAGGTGTTTGAAGTGGGTTTCATTTAAATCTTGTGTTTAAGCTTGACTAAAGTGTGTAAGGTTTTATTGTTTGCAGAAATTAAAGTGTGTTATGATAGTTTGAGGTTATTGTTTAGAGTTTGTTTGGCTAGCGATTAGGTAGCAGAGGTGGGGGTTAGGAGGCGGAGGTGAGGTGCGGTTGGGGTTTGATTGGTTGTGGTGATTGATTTTCACTTACCAAGTTTCAATAATTTTGTTAAATAGATGAGAAATGGGGAATTGTTGATTGTCGTCATCCAGAGAAACATGATGTTTCTTGAATTTGTAAGTGATAACATGAGTAGATTGAATAACATCTTGTAGCGGATTTGATTTTACATAACTAGATGGTGTTTACTAGTTAAAATGAAAGAAAAAGTATTTAATTTTTTTTTTAGTTTTATAGAAATAAAGCGTGTGAGTTTGTGGGACCCATTTGACATAAAAATAAGATAGAAAATTCACATGAGGACTAACGGTGCAAAAAATACTAACGGAGGGACTAACGGGCATATAATATTTATACACTTAACGGTCAAAGATAACGTCCATCCAACTTAGGGACCAAACGCGTGCAACGTTTCCCCAAATAGGTATCTGTGGCGTAATTAAAATGAAATAGCTCCCAAACCTGAAATTCGTGTAAACCACAAGGACCATCCGTGTAATTTTTTCTTATTATTATCTCCCCCAAATATTTTACAAAATCATTTCTCCTTAATTTATTTCAGATATTTATATCACTTATAAAAATTTCATTACAGTTAAAGCGTTAGATCGATTTTGTTTGCATAAGGTAAGGTTTAATTTTATTAATTTTGTTAATTATGTGTTTAGAAATGATGACGTCAGCTTATGTGTTTTGATTTTGGCATGAATCGATGTCTGGAACACTCGATCGGAAACGTATCGGAAACTTAGCATGAACCGTCCCCCATCTTCGGAAGCTTCTCGGAAAAGTTTCGCCGCCGTCCCAAGGCCGTTTCCGTCCCCATGGCGCTTTAGGAACGGGTACTCCACCCAATCCTGCGTCCCCGTGCATCATAGGTGGTGTGTGGTGGTGGTGATTGGTTGTGGTAAGTGGTGGTGGTGGGTGGCGGTGGTAGGTGGTGGTTATATTTTTCGGACTAACTAATGTTATGTATTAGATACCAAACTAATAGACTAAAAGTGTTACACTCGGCAAACCACAAAGATTTAAAATGTAGTTAGTCATACCACAGTGTCGTATACGTTATTTGATAAAAGGTTGCCTTATCTATTATATATAAAGATTCAATAGCTTAATTTAATGTGGAAGAGTGATTGTGCATAAAGGGTTGTACGGTACAAGGTAGTTTAAGCTACATGTAGATTATATCAAATTACAACCGAGGTCTCATTAATCGGAGGTATAAAAAGAGATATGTAGTTACATTGTGATCTTTAATCGGAGGTATACAAAGAAACACGGAGTTATTAGAACTTTTGGATGGCTCTTAATAATGATCTCATTTATTGTCAATTCCTGTATAAATACCATGCATGTGGATATGGAGGTGGAAGCAAAGGTGGTGGTGGAGCTCTTTATCTTATTCTTTGAAGTATAAATAGCACAATCCAGTAGGCTCACAACATTACCGATTTTAAAATCTTACAAATCGGAAATGGAGCAAATGTATTGATTTGGTGTATGTTGACTGTATTTTTTGCATCTCGGATACACTGGAATTCTAATTCATGGGCCAGCTTTTTGTTTAGCAATTAGCAGCAACACTACTTGAAGGGGTGCTTAATTTCAGAACATATTCTTAAAGTCACATATGAAATCATGTGCTCTTATTGGGTATAGTTTTTGTTATTGTATGTCTAGGCTTATACATCACTGGCTCACATTATTGTTTATTTTATTAATGTCGCATATTACTTATAGGGCTACCAATACAGGAGGGTTTAATATGCAAGAAAAAGTTGTTGATATTGTGCATGAAAATTCATGGGTATGGCCTAACTCATGGCATACACGCTTTCCTATTCTTTCAAGTATTCAAGTTCCTACTTTGTGTGACAACCTGGAAGATGTTATTTATTTGAAGTTACAAGATGGTTCATTGAAAGACTTTTCTGTTCGAGAGATTTGGAATGCTATTCGCAATCATGGAGATGATGCAGCTTGGCATTCATTCGTGTGGTCATGTTACGGCATTCCTAGGCATGCATTACATGTTTGGCTGGTAATGAGGAGAAGGTTAAAAACTCAAGATAGGCTAAGGCAATGGGATGTCGGCAATGATGTCGACTTAAACCTGCTCCGGTGCCCGTTATGCGAGTTACAACCCGATTCCCATGAGCATTTATTTTTTGAATGCTCTTACTCTTCTAACGTGTGGAAAAGTGTTCTTAAAGTGGCTGTATTCCCATATATCCCTCCTATTTGGACCGATATCATGGCATGGATTGTTCCTTTGGCGAAAACTAACAATGTTACTTGCATAGTTGGTCGTTTAATTGTTGCTGCAACGTCATACTATGTATGGCAAGAACGTAACCATAGGGTTCATGGTAAGAACGCAAGGAAGCAGGAGGATATAACGAACATTATTGTTGATGTGATCAGGTCTAAACTAGCGACAATCAGTTTCAAGAAAAAGATGCGCATGGATAATATGAAGAGGATATGGAAGCTTCCATGGCACGAGAAATGGAGGGGGTATTAGCTAGAGGAAATGTAGTTTGATTAATTAACGATATATGTGTTTTAGGGTTACACAAATTAATTATACCAGTTATATTATTTGTTGGATATTGGGCTGGATCGGATTTGGAACCCAATCAGTACAACTCAAGCTTATAATACAAATTGTAGACCACAAATCTCCTTCTTTATCATACACACAAGCACTTGAGATTATGACACTCACAAACAATATAAGAACAATAAGAGTAGCATGGATCGTATGGCATATATTTATGTCAAATGTTTATTAGCTTTGTGAAAAGAAATAAACAAAGACAAAGTTTGAAACTCTTGCACACACACACACACTCTTTTCTTATAATAAAATGAGGCACCTTGACTGTGAAGAGGTGTGTGTGTGTTTTATACGCATGCCATCAAACATACATTTGTTTGATGGGCTTTTTGTTGGACTATCTAATGGACTATACTTGTATTACACATATACAAGTTATAACTAACAAAGCTAATACATATAGCCCACTAATCTAAACTAAATATTATACTTGACACATTAAATTGTTAGCAAATGACCATCACTTTATATTGACATAAAATGATTGCTAACAATCTCCCCCTAATGGATGGTCATTTCAATGATGCTCCCGTGATTGGTCTTTAGCTTTTGACATCTTGAACTTTGTGTTGTCAATGTATAATATTTATCGTTCAATGCTCCTTCGTGCACTGCGATCTTCAAAGAGTTGTCTTGCCTTGATCTACGTCTTCTATCCAGATGCGTCGTCGTTGTAGATGATGATGGTAGATGAACTTTCGTCGGTACCTGCATGAAACAGTTAGCAATAAAACGTCCAGCTGCCATCATGTCGTGAGGCAAGATCCTTAGATCTCATTAAGACTCATACAACTTGTATCCTTTTGAGTGAACACAAGTGTATTGCATAGGAAGTGTTCCTAAGAGATCTTTTGATGAATCTCATGTCTCTAGACTCAATAATGTGCGTTTTGATTTTAGTCGTCGGAGGCATGGAGCAGAGTGCCACCTTTTCAATATCAACACTTCTCGGAGTGAGAGGTCGATAGATTATGTAGTGTTCTCCGTGAGAAATGAAACAAATATCTTTTAAGAGATATCTGAGTGGATAGGAGGGGTGGTGCATTGCGTCACTGGGTCCATGACGTCTTGTCTTCAATACCAGTATCACCTTGGTGAGTACCGATAGCAGATGTATTGACCCGGTTTCTGACCTAAGTTTTCATGGAGGGCTATTTCTTTTCACCCTTACAAAAACTTTTCTTTTTCATTCTTCAACCCCTTCTTTCTCCTTTCTCATTATACTCCTTTTTTCAATCTTTCCTAAGGACTTCTAATGCTAAGCTATTGGAATTGTCCTTGGGTAGATCCCTTCGGTTCTGGCGGATCATTGGACATAACCTAATCATAATCACCTTATTACTCCATGATTATCCTAGATTATTTGTCACATGCCATTAAACCTTGTGAAAATCTCTCAACGTGTTTATGAGAAAACACATTTTGTTAACACATCGAGAGTTTTGCATTTTTAAACACTCCCCCTTCACATGTGCTCATGCATTTTTAATAAATTGCACATGTTGGGTAGAGTTCGCACATTTTGAAATGATTGAATTTCAATGAACATGACCTTCGCGAGACACGCTTACATCACTAGTTTAGACTAGCTTGAAATTATTACCCGTCCCGGTCATATTCAATGATCATCTCTCGAATTGGTACATTCTACTCAGACAAGTCCTTTGCGAGACACACTTACATCACTGATAAACCAGCTTGAAATTATTACCCGTCCAGGACATGTTTTTTTCGAGAACGGACATTTAGTTTCGTCAATTCGAGGGTTCATGCTGAGTCTTTTTGAAGAACTCGTTTTGAGATTCAAACGATAAAACTTCTTTTAGATCACATTTTAATCACGTCCTCTCCCCCATATTTATAATAAACACCTAATCTCCCCCTCAAAAATAGCATGACGTGGTATTTTTGAAAACAGTTGATTAAAATGAAACTTTTTGTGGAGAGACGGACTGATTTTAGCATGAAAAATGGAACATTTTTTTCTTTTTATACTCCCCTTAATCAGAGCAAATGGTTAAACTTTTGAGTTTAAAAGCATTTAGAGGTCTTAGAGGGAGTTGTTGTGAGCACAAAATTGATAAAAAGACTTTGAAAAATCTTTTGAAACAATTTTGATTAAGTGCTCACGGGTTTTAGCTTTTCGCCATTAACATTGCGAGTTCTGATCGGAAATAATCAGAAGTCATTCAATGTAGCGCGGGTTTCGTACTGAAATGCACGAAAGCCGTAATGAAGAAAAATTTGAGAAACGACATGTTTTAGAAAAACATAAAAAAATAACTCCCGCTCAAGCATCTGTAAATACCCGTATCATTGTTGAATGACATTTCTAAATATGTACAGAATATTGATTAGACGAGAGACATGTCGTGAGAAGAATATTTTTGGTTTTTGATGTTTTATATTTTTTATGGCTTTTTCAAATTTTCTATTTTTATATTTTGATTTTTTTAAAAGGTATGTATATATTTACCAAAAATATATACATAAATATTTACAAAAAATGTTTACATGCGAAGCTTTTTGATATAAATCAATAAGATTCGAGAAGACGTTCTAACTCTTCGGGAGTTAGGCTTCGCATTCCAATTCGACGAACTAAGTTTTCAAACCACTCTTTTGGGAGGGCCTTAGTAAATAGATCGGCGAGTTGATATTCTGTCTTCACGAAAAACAATTCAACAGTACCCTCTTCAATGTGTTCCTTTATGAAGTGGTAGCGGACTCTAATATGCTTGGTCTTTGAGTGTTGCACTGGATTGCATGAGATGGCTATGGCACTTTTTGAATCGCAATACAAAGGTATGCGGTTAAAAGAGAAACCATAATCTGTGAGTTGTGTTCTCATCCAAAGAACTTGAGCACAACACGCAGATAGAGACACATACTCGGTTCAGCTGTTGATAAAGCAGTGCAATCTTGTTTTCTTGACGACCAGCCTACTAGCCTTTCTCCCAGAAATTGCGCTCCGCCTGATGTACTTCTCGCTGTAACTTGGCATCCAGCATGATCGGCATCTGAAAAGGCAATTAGTGTAAACTCCGAATCCTTCGGATACCAAAGACCCATGTTAATGGTTCTTCGAAGGTATCGAAAGATCCGTTTAACCTCTTGGAGGTGAAGTTCGGTAGGCCTTGCCTGAAACCGTGCAAGTAAGCAAACAGCAAAATGAATATCTGGTCGGATTGCAGTTAGGTACATGAGAGAACCAATCATGCTCCGATATTTCTTCGGATACATGGGTTTCCCATATTGGTCAGCGCCAATTTTTGGTGAATTGACCATTGGAGTACCAACAGAGTCACAATTGTCCATTCCATGTTTTTTCAAAATCTCAATTGTGTATTTAGCTTGATTAAGAAAAATACCACGTGGGGATTGATGAATTTGTAAACCCAAAAAGAATTTTAATTCACCCATCATGGACATTTCGAATTTGCTTTTCATGAGATTTTCAAAATGTTTTGAATGTGTCGGATTAGTGGACCCAAATATTATGTCGTCCACATAAATCTGAACAATCAAAATGTCATTTTTGTATTTTCTTGTAAACAAGGTTGGATCAATCGTTCCTTTGGTGAAATTATTTGACAACAAGAAAGATGATAATTCGTCATACCACGCCCGTGGGGCTTGCTTCAAACCATAGATTGCCTTCTTTAACCTGTAGACGTATTCCGGATGATCTTTGTCAACGAAACCGTCTGGTTGACTCACATACACTTCTTCTTTCAGAGTTCCATTCAAGAAAGCTGTCTTGATGTCCATCTGATAAACCGTGATGTTCTTGTGAGCGGCATAAGCTAAGAAAATCCTGACTGCTTCAAGCCTTGCAACCGGTGCGAATGACTCTTCAAAATCTATCCCTTCTTCTTGTTTGTATCCCTTTGCCACCAGACGAGCTTTGTTGCGAATCACAGTCATTTCTTCATCCTTTTTGTTTTTCCATAACCACTTAAGATCAATGACTAGTTTGTCAATTGGTCTTGGAACTAAATCCCAGGTGTCATGGATTTGAAATTGAAGAAGTTCTTCCTGCATCGCTTCAATCCAGGCATTATCTGCCATTGCTTCCCGAATGTTCTTAGGTTCTATGAGACTGACTGAGCAGACATAGATGCACATGTCGCAATCGGTATGAAGTTGTTTTCTCGTCTGAATTAGTCTTGAGGGTTCACCAATAACCTGTTCAATCGGATGGTCTTTTGTCCATTGTAATTTTGAAGGATACCTTGGACTGAATAACTGCGTGTTAGTCGGTTCATGTAATCTGGAAGATGATTCACCAGATTCCGTTCCAAACGGGTTTTCAAAGACTTCTTCGTCTAACACAACATTATTTTGTTCTTGCTCATCAATTCTTGGTAGAGCAATTTCAATGAATGGAGTTGCAGGAGTAGATGTAGATGATTTTGATGTTGAGGGAGTTGGTGCGCCAGCTTCGAATGATGTGGATGCATCTGGATTTGGTGGAATTGGTGGTGGTTGTTGATGTTGAGTGGTTGCAGCGGAATGTTGGTTAGATGCATTTTTCGAAGCGCCACCATAGTATTCATCGTACATGAACTCGAAGAAATTATCCAGTTCTTGAGTTGTGGGTTGTTCGACATGAATTGATTGAGCTCCTTGAGGTGTGAGTCCCGAACTGATATGTCCGAAAGTCATCGGGTTAAGCGCGGGTTCTAGAGCGAGTCTCTCAGAAGCCATTTGTGAAATTTCATCAAACTTCACATTCATCGTCTCCATGATCTTTTTCGTTCTCCTGTTATACACCCTGAATGCCCTCGAGTTTTCAGAATACCCAATAAAGATTCCAATATCACCCTTAGCCTTCAACTTTCCCAGATCTTCCCTGTCATTTGTTGGATAGCATAAAGCGCCAAATACATGAAGATAAGAAATATCCGGTTTTCGGTTGTTGACAAGTTCGTATGGGGTTTTATTGAATCTTGGATGGATTAGGGATCGGTTTTGAGTCAAACAAGCAGTAGAAACAGCATCAGCCCATAAGAATAATGGAGCACTGGAATAGATCAGCATAGTGCGAGCAGCTTCTACAAGGGTTCGATTCCTTCTTTCAACTACCCCATTCTGCTGTGGAGTTCTAACAGCTGATGTCTGGTGAGTAATACCAGTTTCTTCAAAGAATGTTCTTAACTCCTGATTGACAAATTCCGTGCCATTATCCGTTCTTACTATCCTAACTGGAGCTTGAAGTAGAACTTGAATCCGCTTCAGAAAGGCTATGATGGTGCTTGGTGCTTCATCTTTTGATCTAAAAAACTTCACCCATGTATATCTTGAATAGTCGTCAACAATTACAAGAATATACTTCTTCCCATTTATGCTTTGAACTCTCATCGGGCCACATAAGTCCATATGCAACAAATGCAACCTATCAACCGAACTAGGTACGGGTTTAGGTTTATATGTTGCTCTTTTGCTCTTTCCTTGCTCACATGATGGACATAGGTGTTCTTTGGTGTATTTGAATTTAGGAAGACCGGAGACGATGTTGTCTTTGGCAAGCTTGTTGATCATGTCAAAGTTCAGATGGGACAAACGTCTATGCCATAACCAGGATTTTTTTTCACTTGCCCTGGTCATGAGACAAATAGGAGATGAAGAGGCCATTTGGTTTATGTCAATTGCATAGAGATTGGTGCCACGATTCCCAATTAAGAGATCATTTCCCACCAAATTCCTGACAAAACAAGTGTTTCTCCTAAAAGCAACCTCTAAATCAGCATCACAAACTGTCCGACAGAGAACAGATTGTGTCCCAACCATTCGACATAGTAAACCCGAGTGATCATATAATTTCCAAACCGAAGATCTCCATAACCCAGAATAGCTGCAACATGATCATTCCCAAACCGTACAGTCCCCATGAACTGCCATACAAAGTTGATCAGCAGCTTCTGATTCCCGGTCATGTGCTTGGAGCAACCCGAGTCGACGATCCAAAGACAGATTTCAATGACCTGAGAAGAACAGAAGAATTTGTATATGGAAACCGTGTAACATTTGGTTCCAAGGGGTTAGATGTAACAGGTGAATTACACTTAGAACTGGTTTCCAGAGATGCATTGGGAACTATTTCTAATGTGCCATTCTTAAGTGTGAACATTCTACCCGTTGGTTTCCATGCACAAAACTTAGAATGATCCTTAGGCAATAGGCTGCTAGTGGTTTTACTAGCTTTTGCAATAAGTCTTCGAATATATCTAGACTTAGCCTTAGTTACTAAAGGAACCTTTTTCTGTTCAGGCATATCATTCATTTTCACATCATTAGAAACATTATCATCACAAGCATTTACAGACAAAGTTTTCTTTTGCATTAAATAATCAGAATCATTACATGCATTAGAAACAGGAGTCTTATCATTACAACTAGATGATACATGTTTCTTCTTGGAAAGCGGTAAATTCCTAGGGTGTTCTTCTACTTTCTTGCTTGCACTCTTAGAAACAGGCGAGACACTAGGTTTCTTGTTATGGCTCCTAGACAGTCTTTTTCTCCTAGAGTTGCTTTCTATTCCTGTAGAAGGTAAGGCACACTCATCAGAATTTTTGTTGTTGTCCTTAGATGTTGTATTAGCATTCCTAGACTCATTTGGAGTATCTTTCTTACTTTTGTCTATCGCCCTATATGTTTTAGATGTAGAGGCAGACGCAGTAGTGGGACTAATCCTATAAAGGCCAGGTGCTATTACATTAGTGTTCTTGACAACAGCTTTCTCTTTTTGTTTCTCACTAGGCAAGGGGGTTGATGGCGCAATACTCGTAGTTTCCTCACCCTTCCCATTTTGACTTTCGAGTTGAGACTTCAAAAGATTAATTTGATCTTGCATATTTTTGTAAGAGCGCTCATACGACAAATTGTCATACTTGCATTCTTCCTTTTTTGTATCAAGTTGTTTAAAATATGTGCAATTTTGTTTTTCAAGTTTCAAAAGCGCCTTTTCATATTTTTCAACAATTTGAGAAGTCTCAGCTCGAAGTGTTTCATCATCTTCAACAGAATATGTTTGGAAAATAATAGACATGATATCAGTCGATAGAGCTTCGAAAGAGAGAGAGTCATTTTGATGTTCCAAAACCTTTATTCGTTCCAAGTATTCATTTGCTTCCTTCACTAAGGATTTGTGATCCTTAACGAATTCTGCAGATTCTTTTAAAAGATTATTTTCCACATTTTGAACAACCGCATAGATTGCAGCAACATGTGGATTAATTTCCTTTTCAAAAATCTTTTTGAGTTCATCCTGAACACCCGGAAACCATTCAAACTTGTTATTGTCAATTTTGGAAGCCACAATACGTTGAAGTTTCTCAATTCTCTGCTTAAGATCAACCAAATATAGTCTAGCTGCACTTGAATCATAAGTGTTTTTAGATGCCATTTGTTCGATGTTAGGCAGATGTTTTGAGACAGCCTTTTGTCTTGTGAAAACCACTGGTTTTTGAAAAAACAGAGGTGACTCCTTTTTAACAAGATGAACCCCAACAAGTTTGTTTGCTTCATTATAGTCAATAGGTTTTATTTCTGGGTTCCTTTGTCTCATTTTCTTTCTACTCTCTTCTGAAAGCTCAATCGTTTCATCAGAATCATGAACCGAAGGAGGGTCATGGATAGCATTTATTAAATTACCATTAAAAAGCACATTCTGTTCTTTCTGAGCTTTCTTGAGAATATAAGGGTTTTCATAACCGATAGCAACCTTTTTTAATGTATGTAAAATCGGGTTTGGATCTTTTATTAACAAGTTAACTGTTTGTGCAGAATGACCCGTTTTTACAAGCAAATCATCCAACTTTGCAATGGTTTCCTTTTTGTCATTGATCTCTTTAAGAAGATCCTTTTCACGTTTTGAAAACCTTTCATTCAACTCCTTCTTTTCTTTTTCAAGATTGGAATAAGTTAATTTTTGTTTTGAAAGCTGGTTGGTTAGTTTAGAAATTTCCTTGTTTAGAGATTTGATTTGATTATTCAAATTAACATCTAGAGTGTTAAATTTGATTTGTAAACGTTTTTCTCTTAACTCAGAATCTTTTAAGCTAACCTCAAGTTCTGACTGTTTTTTGTTATGAAAATCATAAGCTCTTGCATTCACCTTATATCTCTCAAGCTCAGTGGTCAATTTTTCATTCGCGGCCTTAACATCGCGATTGACCTTTCTGACCTTTTCTATTTCTACACTACAATTTTGCAATAATGATTCAAACATAGCACGTGTTTCCTCATCATTATCAGTATGTTGTGACTCGAATTCATCATTAGGATCCATATCTGGAGTTTCCAAATTAGTATTACTACAACTTGGTTCGTCCATGTATGTATCATAAATGAGATTAGGAGTCTCAGGATGCTGTTCACTTTGAGGTGACATATCAAACATTTCATTATTGTGACATGTAGCATATGGTTGTACCTCAGAAACCGCATTAGTGTCAAAAGCAGGAGGTGCTTCTGAGTCTGTGTCGTACTTTGCCTCCTGGAGATTTGCCATAAAAATGCAGTTTGCATCGATGTCCTCTTGATCTTCTGAATTGTCCATAATAGCCATGAAGTCATTCTCTTCTGCACTTAACTGAAGCCCAGCCGTTTCCTTGTTTGCCAAAATTAGTGCTTTCTGCAAATACGCTGGATCCCTTTTATTCGGCTTGTCTGGACAGTTCCTAGCCATGTGACCAATACCCTGACAGTTGAAGCACTTCATCACATTTCCCTGATTTCTATTCCCAGCTCCCTGAGCAACATTCCCAAACTGATTCCCAGCATTCTGTACCCTTTGATTACCAACAGCTGTACCCATCTGATTCCCTGCATACTGACCCATCTGATTACCAACATACTGCCCTGCATTCTGATTACCCATCTGAAATCTTGGAGCATATCCCTGCTGATTCCCATATCCCCCAATCATCTGTCCTTGCTATCCCATGTTGAAACTCGACTGTGCAATCTGCTTGTTGCGAGTATTCGATGAGATTCGTTGATTGTTGTTGGTGGGTGTGGAGTAACGTCCTTGGAATGCTTTTGATAGGTAAGCAAAAGCTTGAGTCAAAGCAGCAGTTGACTCATCCTGATCGTCTTGATCTGGGTGTTGTGGGTATTGTTGTTGTGGGATTACATGTTGTTGTTGTGGGTAGAATGATGATTGTGGAATATACTGTTGTTGCATGAATTGCTGAGTGGATGATGATGATGATGGTTGTGCACTGACTGTTGCGGGTGTAGGTGATTGGACTATGAGTGCAAGAGGATCTTGTTGTTTTGCAAGTTTCTCTTTTCTGACTTCATTTGCCTCTTCTTGGTTTTGTTTGAGAAAGTCATAAAGTTGATCGTAGTTCACCTTATGAAGGTCTTGTGTTTGGTTGACAATAGTAACATATCGTCCCCATTCTTCTGGAAGGTTGTTGATGAACTTGATGTTTTGAACAATTTGTTTAGGAGACAAATTGTTTCTGATCAACTCATTCATGAGAGTGCAAAACCTTGTATAGTAAGCTTCAATTTGTTCAGCTGGTTTGGCTGTGAACTTCTCCCATTCAGTCAGAAGCTTGTTTTCCATGTCTTGAATGCCAATTTCTGTACCATGACAAAGACGTCTAACTCGATCCCACATTTCTTTGGCAGTTTCACAGCTATCTACAGCACAAAATATTTCTTGTGGTAGACCGAGTTGAATTAGATGCATTGCTAGGTGATCAGCTTCAATTTGCTTCCAATCTGCTTCAGTGTAATCCGATTCCTTTTGGATTTTGTACGTTGGTGCTACGGGAGGTGTTGCAGTAGGATTTCCAGCTGTTTCTTCAATCTCACTAGGCTGGAATGGACCTTTCTTAACGGAGTTAACCAAGAGTATACCTTGTCCATTAGGTTTGGATCTCATATATCGAAGCATACGACTCGTCCATGGAAGGTAACCACCTTTTTCTAACATTGGAGGTCGGTTTTCTGAACCTGCGGCATGAATGTCTTGTTGTGTAGTCATCTTTAAAATTATGTATGATAAAGTGGATTGAGGATCGTTTCAACAAAATAGAAGTTGTTTTCGTTAAAGGTTGAACTTGATCTTGGTTGTTGATGTGATGCTTTGGTTTGTTGTTGATGATCGTTGATGTTGTAACAAATTAAATAACGTTACGAAACTTGATTCAAGTATAATTAAGACAAAGTCAAAAGTTTACTTTTTCGACAAAAGTTATATAAATTACAATTTAGATAAACTCGACAATTTCTATAGAAATTTCAATTTGACCAAAATTTATACAAATTATGGCTAAATATCAATTTAGATAGAAATAAATCTAATTTATATAAATCGGTAATTTAAATAAAATCTAACACTTTTATACAAAAGGTTAGATAACCGTTTGTCGAAGTATTTTAAACTCTTATACAAGAGTAAAAATACCGAGTTCACTTTCGAGTTGACGAAATTACGTTCGAATCAAATCCTTAAAAGTTATCTAACTTTGAAGTCTTTTAATCACAATTGCGAGGGCCAAAAGTGTCAAATCCGAAAGATATCTTAAGGCAGCTGAAAGTACAAGGACTAAAGTTGCCAATTCTGAAAATTGCATCAATTGCGAGTCCAAAATGTGAATTGCGAGATCAATTTCGATAAGACAACACCAATTGCGAAACTGAAATGCGAGAAAATCACTTGAATTGCGAAACAGCCCTTGAATTGCGACAGAACACTGAATTGCGAGACACTTGCTGAATTGCGAGACTCTCAATTGCGATAGCAGTTGCCAATTGCGAGAGATCAATTGGGATACACCAATTGCGACAGAATCAGTAGAAATTGCGAGAGAACAATTCCGAGAGCAGTAGTAATTCCGATAGGCAGCGGTAATTCCGAGAGGCTTTCAATTGCGAGAAAACAGCCCAATTGCGAGATAATTCTGCATTTTGGCCACTTTTGTTGACTTTTGAGACACTTCCCACGTGATATCTTACAACTTTTCACCAACTTGTAATATACCTGACAACTTATCACTTCTTGTACCAACTTTCAACCAATCAAATCAAAGATATTACACATATAATATTCATAAACACATAAAGTGTTTCATCCTTAAATATCTTTCGATCAAAATGGCTAAGAACATCAATAAAGTGCAGTTGTTTTTTTCTTTTTACCAAAACGAAATACTCACTGAGTATAACAAGCAAAAAAAAAAAAAAACAGTGGGTTATTTTTTGAAACAAACCAAACATACAAACCTTCTACCTTGAAGATTGGCTCATGTATACCACTTGTAGACCACGAATCTCCTTCTTTATCATACACACAAACACTTGAGATGATGACACTCACAAACAATATAAGAACAATAAGAGTAGCATGGATCGTATGGCATATATTTGTGTCAAATGTTTATTAGCTTTGTGAAAAGAAATAAACAAAGACAAAGTTGAAACTCTTGCACACACACACACACACTCTTTTCTTATAATAAAATGAGGCTCACTGACTGTGAAGAGGTGTGTGTGTGTTTATACGCATGCCATCAAACATACATTTGTTTGATGGGCTTTTTGTTGGACTATCTAATGGACTATACTTGTATTACACATATACAAGTTATAACTAACAAAGCTAATACATATAGCCCACTAATCTAAACTAAATATTATACTTGACACATTAAATTGTTAGCAAATGACCATCACTTTATATTGACATAAAATGATTGCTAACACAAATCTAATGGTTGTGGCACGAATTGTATAACTCAAGCTTATACTGATTATGGTATACAAATCTGATGGTGTTTGGGCATCAAAATTTGATTGTAGTTCTAGAATTTAGACTAACCAGTTAATTAGACATGTAACCTAGCAGTACAAACTTGATTCGACCTCCGGCTAGCAGTATAAACTCGAACGGTAGCAGTACAAACACCTTTTCTCGAGCAGTACTAAAAGAACTCGAGCAGTACAAAGTGAAGTATTGAGAGCAGTACTAACCCGACATCCTAGCAGTACAAAGTCTAACAATATGAAGCATCGTCTGTCAGTTTGATCAACTTATCGTTTGTGTCTTGGATCGACTGGCATTGTGCTTCATATTAGCGAAGTGTTATTGGATTGAGATCAATGTTGTATGATAGGATTTTGTCCCTTCATAAAATGCAATGAAAGAGTTTAAACATCAAAGCACCATTTTCCTATATTTTATTATGGCGGTTGATTCCAAAGTGTCATGGTTTAATGAAAGTAAAGAAACATTGAACCGTGGTCGAAAAGGTTATGCAGTTATTGTGTGTTTATATTCAGACAACCCAAATAGTACTGTACATTACTACAAGTAGTCTTTTATTTGCAATTAAATTTAATTATAGTTGCGTGACAAATACACCTATCTAATACGCAAATACACAACATTAAACTAAATAGCCATCAATCACTTTCAATAATCTAATAGATAGTTACAATATTTTAATCATTAGTCGACATACACTATATATTCATAATTAGTGAACTTTACGACTCAAATATATAGCATATGTTACATATACAGGGTCATGTATGCATGTCACTTTATGTACAATTACTTGAAAAGACATACACTTTTGTTTCTCAATAAATGTACATATTAGAAAAAAGTCTCTTCACGTATACTCTTTTAATGTGAAGAAAATAACTTAAATACTGGAATGCCCTTTACGTGAGATGTCGCATCAATTACAATGTTATCGAATTGTGATATTTGATCAAAGTACATTGCTTTTGAATATACAAGTTATACGTTGTTATATATTTTAGACTCACCGTCATGTTAACAAGTCAACAAATTATTATAACATTGCGCAATGAACATCAAGATACAATTCGTGCAACGCACGGGTTTTCAACGCGTCGATATTTTAAATAGTGTAAACCTAATTAGTACCAACCATTAAGCTATGAACACTTAGATACAATTGGTGCAACGCACGGGTTTGCCTTCGCCTCGTTCATCATATGATTCATTAATCCTTCAAGTAAAACGTTAAAAGCATAAATGAAGTTGGCAAGTGTAAAACACGACTTCCTTCTTTATCACACAAAGAAACACACGATGACACTCACAAACACAATAAGAACACAAGAGTAGATGTATGGATCATATGGTAAATTTCAAGTCAATGTTTATTAGCTTTAACAAAGAAAGAACAAACACAGACTTTGGGACCTTTGCACACACACACACACACACTCTTTTACATATGTTGAATAATGAGGCACACATTGAGCAGAGGTGTGTGTGTGTGCGTTAAATATGACACAGCCAATCCATGGGCTTGGATGGGCTTTAGTTAGGACTTGGATGTGGGCTTAGAAATTGTATTACACTTATACAAATTAACCACTAACTAAACTAATACTTCTAGCCCACTTCATTTAGAACATATTATACATGACACTTAAGTACAAGATAACAAATGTCCATCACTTCCTAAATAGCATTAAAATAAATGCTAACAATCTCCCCCTAAGGGATGGTCATTTCAATGATGCTCCCGTGATTGGTCTTTTGCTTTTGACGTCTTGAACTTCGTGTGTCATTGTATAATATTTTTCATTTGATGTTCCTTCATGCACTGTGATCTTCAAAGATCGTCTTTTGGTCGTTCTTGCCTTGATCTACTTCTTCTGACCAGATGCGTCGTCATTGTAGATGATGATAGAGGATGGACTTTCGTTGGTACCTGCATAAGACAGTTAGCAATAAATCATCCAGCGGCCATCATGTCGTGAGGCAAGATCCTTAGATCTCATTAAGACTCATACAGCTTGTATCCTTTTGAGTGAACACAAGTGTATTGCATAGGAAGTATTCCTAAGAGATCTTTTGATGAATCTCATGTCTCTAGACTCAATTATGTGCGTTTTGGTTTTAGTCGTCGGAGGCATGGAGCAGAGTGCCACCTTTTCAATATCAACACTTCTAGGAGTGAGAGGCCGATAGATTATGTAGTTTTCTCCGCGAGAAATGAAACAAATATCTTTTGAGAGATATCTGAGTGGATAGGAGGGGTGGTGCATTGCGTCACTGGGTCCATGACGTCTTGTCTTCAATACCAGTATCACCTTGGTGAGTACCGATAGCAGATGTATTGACCCGGTTTCTGACCTAAGTTTTCATGGAGGGCTATTTCTTTTCACCCTTACAAAAACTTTTCTTTTTCATTCTTCAACCCCTTCTTTCTCCTTTCTCATTATACTCCTTTTTTCAATCTTTCCTAAGGACTTCTAATGCTAAGCTATTGGAATAGTCCTTGGGTAGATCCCTCCGGTTCTGGCGGATCATTGGACATAACCTAACCATAATCACCTTATTACTCCATGATTATCCTAGATTATTTGTCACATGCCATTAAACCTTGTGAAAATCTCTCAACGTGTTTATGAGAAAACACATTTTGTTAACACATCGAGAGTTTTTGCATTTTTGAAACACTCCCCCTTCACATGTGCTCATGCATTTTTGAGATAAATTGCACATGTTGGGTAGAGTTCGCACATTTGAAATGATCGATTTTCAATGAACATGACCTTCGCAAGACACGCTTACATCACTAGTTAGACTAGCTTGAAATTATTACCCGTCCAGGACATATTCAATGATCATCTCTCGAATTGGTACATTCTACTCAGACAAGTCCTTTGCGAGACACGCTTGCATCACTGGAAAACCAGCTTGAAATTATTACCCGTCCAGGACATGTCTTTTCGAGAACGGACATTTAGTTTCGTCAATTCGAGGGTTCATGTTGAGTCTTTTTGAAGAACTCGTTTTGAGATTCAAACGACAAAACTTCTTTTAGATCACATTTTAATCACGTCCTCTCCCCCATATTTATAATAAACACCTAATCCCCCCCTCAAAAATAGCATGAAGTGGTATTTTTGAAAACAGTTGATTAAAATGAAACTTTTTGTGGAGAGACGGATTGATTTTAGCATGAAATTGGAACATTTTTCTTTTTCTACTCCCCCTTAATCAGAGACAATGGTTAAACTTTTGAGTTTAAAAGCATTTAGTGGTCTTTGAGGAAGTTGTTGTGAGCACAAAATTTATAAAAAGACTTTGAAAAATCTTTTGAAACAATTTTGATTAAGTGCTCACATGTTTTAGCTTTTTGCCATTAACATTGCAAGTTCTGATCAGAAAATAATCAGAAGTCATTCAATGTAGCGTGGGTTTCGTACTGAAATGCACGAAAGCCGTTATTAAGAAAAAAATTTAGAAACGACATGTTTTAGAAAAACATAAAAAATAACTCTCGCTCAAGCATCTGTACATGCCCGTATCATTGTTGAATGACATTTCTAAGTACGTACAGAATATTGATTAGACAAGAGACATGTCGTGAGAAGAATATTTTTGGTTTTTGATGTTTTATATTTTTTATGGCTTTTTAAAATTTTCTGTATTTACAGTATTAATTTTAAACAAGTATATATTTACAAAAATATTTACATGCGAAGCTTTTTGATATAAATCAAGAAGATTTGAGAAGACTTTCTAACTCTTCTGGAGTTAGGCTTCGCATTCCAATTCGACGAACTAAGTTTTCAAACCGCTCTTTTGGGAGGGCCTTAGTAAATAGATCGGCGAGTTGATATTCTGTCTTCACGAAAAACAATTCAACAGTACCCTCTTCAACGTGCTCTTTTATGAAGTGGTAGAGGACTCTAATATGCTTGGTCTTCGAGTGTTGCACTGGGTTGCACGAGATGGCTATGGCACTTTTTGAATCGCAATACAAAGGTATGCGGTTGAAAAAGAAACCATAATCTGTGAGTTGTGTTCTCATCCAAAGGACTTGAGCACAACACGCAGATAGAGACACATACTCGGCCTCTGCTGTTGATAAAGCAGTGCAATCTTGTTTTCTTGACAACCAGCCTACTAGCTTTTCTCCCAGAAATTGCGCTCCGCCTGATGTACTTTTCGCTGTTACTTGGCATCCAGCATGATCGGCATCTGAAAAGGCAATTAGTGTAAACTCCGAATCCTTCGGATACCAAAGT